>SNQJ01S0042513.1:56821-92567 GCA_010110895.2 Picea sitchensis
CCCTAATATTGGCTCATTACCCCTTAATTGGGGCATATTATATTAGTAATGTTATTTTATTTATGTCGGCTTTAGGCCATTAGTTGTAATTATACCTCATAGTCTCCTATATATACCAAGGAGACATTTTCATTTGGAATCATGTTGTACTTGAACATTTAAGTGGGGTAAAATAAGGTTTCCCCCTCAAAGAGGCTTATTATATGAAATTATCTCTTTTTCAAGGCGTTGAGTACTTTTTCTAAGGTTTTTCTATGCTATATTGATATTTGGTTCTTAACACTTGAGTCCCCTATGTGAGAGATCTTCTTACAAATGGAAAAATAGAAAGAAAATGGTGAAGAAATCCAAGCTTATTCCCTCAAGAGGTGAGGTGAATAGCTTAATGAGGTGAAGCTTATTCTTCTTGGTAGTATGATCCAAGAAGAAAAGAGGTTTATTTTAGGAGAATAGAGGCAACATAACAATACAATGAGATTCTTGAATTCTAGGTGCACCCATGGAATCCTTTTATAGCTTCCCTTTGAGGTAATATCCAATTGGTATTTAGTGTGAACAAGGGGCCCTTTAGGGCACCCTTAGGTCTTTGAACAACCCCCCACTCAGATTCATCTAGGATTTGAGGGTCAAATCAAGTTGGGAGCTTGTCTAGAAGTGGGTAGGGGCCTGACAAGAACCATAAATGCACCGTTCATAGGTGTGTGCGTATTTTCTCGTACACAGTCATGCATATGGCGCATTGTGTGCCCTATGGGCTTCTTTGGCCCACGCACTATGCAGACGCTTCCTTTAGTGGTTGCGCATGCCAATTTTTTGACCAGTTGTATAGTTTTTGCTTCTTGGAAAATGATTTCTTGGTGTTGAAGGTGCATTAGTAGGTGTTTGGAGATGTTGTATTCCTATAACCATTTGCGAATGAAATTTCAGTGATAAAAGATGCCTCCTGATGTGTGAGGTTAGGAGCATACATATAGCTGAAATACATCAATGTTTCTTCTACTGAGAGTAACATTGTAAGAAAGAGTGATGAGAGGAACTGCAAGAGAAATCCATTGGAGGGAGAGGGGAAGCTACGGGAATGAACCTTCCTCTAGGTCAGAAAAATAAAGTCTATATACAAATGAAGCGAGCATGATCCATGCTCGTGTCATGTAACTCAAAAATATATAACAGTAATTGAAGCTATATGATGGTGTAGATAACTGCAACGCTCTCCGGGGCATTTTGATAATGGCAGATGAAAATTCAGATGGTGAACATACTCTGAATAGAGGGAAGGACGACTATAGAAAGTTTCGACGACTCGTAGGCATTGATGGCCTGACAAATTTAGAGGTCTTCGGATAGTATAAAACAACTGCAATAGTCGCAAAGTAAGACCCACTGCAACATGAGATTGTGTTGAAGTTGAATGTTTAAGGGGGTCAATGACAACAAAGAGCAATGAGGGTTCTCTCTGTGCCATCTGAGACTCCTCATTATAAAGGTAATGAGAGTCAAGATACGGTTGTCCTTCTGGAAACTGTGATGATGTCGACAGAAAGGGAGACGCGACACCAAGAAGCAAAAGGGCTTCATGAAATCTACTGGATAAAATCATGAACTGATAAGGAACATGTACGAAGTTGAGATGTGGTGAGATGTAAGACTTCCCTTAGTTGGGGATATATGTGAAGGATAAGTGGAAGCAACTGTGAAACTAGATATAGCTTCAGGGGGACCACTAGACGTGGGTTAAATTGTGCCATAGGCGTGACAAGGTGGAAAAACGCAGAGATCAGGGGTACATGGACTGTGGGATACTCGGGTATTATGTATGATGTCAACAGGAGTAGAACATAATGAATTTCCCAACCAAGGGTGACATGGGTTGCTTTGTGAGGAAAAGAAGGTCGCCAAGGGAGACAACAAGAATATATACAAATGCTGTAAACAAAGGTGTTTTACAATGACCAAATGAATAAAGAATAATTTGGGATGAGTGTACAGATACAGAATTGGGTGCCCCAGTACAAGATGGCTTGGCCTGTGAGGGAGTAAGGTGCGTGGAGAATGGGTGGAGGGTGGGGGCCCCATGGGTGGGTTTCTATATGAGGTAAATGAATGGAGGACAATCTGTAGATGGGAAATCTGATTGTGGAGGAAATGGAGGGTTAATGATACTGCAGAGGCACAGTCAAACATGAATAGTGATGATATAACCTGGGAGTCGAGTGGGAAATCTAGCAAAATGCGTAAGATAAGAGTATGCGACGGATTCTCAGAAATGTGTAAGACTATTAGGATTCCCATCCCTAGGGGGTGAATGTATAATGAGTGTCAAAGTGCCAAGGGGGACTATGAATGGGGAAAATCATGTGGGGAAGTGTGCTACCAGGTGACAGTACCGAAATGCAGTGGAGGTGATACTACTACAGAGCTGAATGTGGGGATCCTAGAGGTAAATGTCGGTGGGTTTGACTGGGAGATGCAATTGAGATTCAGAGGGAATGATTACATGCCAGTGTTGATCATATACCTGAAGGGGTTGTGCTGGGTTGTGATGACTAAGTACCTGAACACATTAAAATCGAATACCCAACGTGAACAATATCTGAAGATAAAGAACATATGACATTTATTTGATAATTTTGAACATGAGCATGCGTACCTGGATGTGATGTGAGAAACAAAATTCTCCCCCGAGGCCAAGTATGGATGGTGACCTGGGGAATGTGACTGTGTAGGCAGCGGAATCCAGATCCCGTGGCTGAACATGGATAAGAAAATAGAGACTTTGAAGCTCCTGTAACTGAGCGTGTAAGTTTGGAAAAAGGGACAATATATAGCTGTGGGGCCCACAATGCCACCTAATTTGTACCTGTGGCCATAGTGAGTTGATGAGAGGTTTTTCGAGGAGATTTGGAGATTACGAGAGTTCGAGCCAACCGATCCAAGATTTGCGAGAGCTAGGTTAGTGGTCTCATCCTCCTGCATAGTAGATAGGGTTTATTTTCTGGGCAGGGTTGTACGGATGGGCGTACTATGGGTTTTTGTAGGGGTGGGCCCACCAATGCGCGAGAGAAAGAAGTATACCCGTGTTGAGCTGTGAGGGTATAATTCTCTCTCCTGCGCATGATGTTCAAATGTTTTGAAAATAGCCGTGTACGGTGGTGCGTGAGTGGGGAAAAAAGGTGCGCATTGGGTGCACACCTATTCAAATTATAGTTGCGCACTGTGCGCAACTGTTTCTCATATAGCTGTACATTAGTGCATAGTTGTGTTAGTAACAGGCACACATGAATGTGCACCTATGAGGGTGACAGATGCACATTGATGCACATATGTTTCTTCGACATAACACTCGCGCATGTGCACGTGCATGTTGGGGGTGAAAACCGTGCACTTGAGGCAAAGTTGGGGTTTTGAAGAAAACTTGTATTTTTGAAGATTTTTTAACGATGATGATGGATGATCAAGTATTGTTGGTGTGGATGCAGGTGATCAGCTCAGTATGTCATTCCATTAGAGAGAGCGGGACTTGGAGCACCTCAGGGAGGTGGTGAGAGAGGAGCCAGGTATATAGAGACTTTTGGAAGCCCGTGGGTTGCTGAAGTTCTTTGACTGCCCATTTATACAGGCGCATGAGTACCTACTGCAATATTTGATATCTATGTGGAGAACTAAGCTACAATGATTCATTGTGCGGGGAGAGTAGTTGACATTCTCGGTAAGGGAGGATGTCTATTTCTTGATGGGGCTCCCATTTCGGGGGATGGCCCTACCTGTTGATCCCAAATTTCCAGCGGATGTACAATTGGTAGACGTGGCATGGAGGTATTGTTTAGGACCAAACATTATGTCAAGTTCGGTTGTCCGTATCGAGGTAATGTATGATTTATTGCATCAGTGTATCGCAACGATGATTGTGAGGATCTATGGATCCTTAGTGACTCAGTGGATTAGTGGTGGTCAACTTAGTATTATGCAGAGAGTGTTAGATGGGGATTTATTTGCTTGGGGGTTGATTTTACATGCCAAGATGATGGGGCAGATTAACTGGTGTCGGACTGCCGACTTCGGTGAATTTGCCTTTGGATCAATCTTTGTGGCGTGGTTTTTGGAGAGGGTGCCCATGTTGTGCTCTAGAGTGTTGCTACCAGTGGGTGAGGCATGAGAGCCATGAATGATCCGATGGGAATCGATTTTTGTATGACATGGGGATGGGGAGGGTGGCCACTATTTCACGACCAACTTGGCATGTGTGTGGCTCTAGATGCCACAGATTATACTATGGTTCCTGTATGGTGGGATGGATTTCCGGCATGACCCGAATATGGTGTTGCCTCTTGGGGAGGATTGGGATCACAGAGATATGTTGGTGTACTTTATGTTTTGTGATTTTGATAGTATAACATATGTTTATATATGGATGGATGTTGATTCTATCGTTGTTTGTGTTTGTGCAGATGTGGGGCCATGAGGACGAGAGGCTGAGTTGGTTGTAGAGCCGACTCATTAGGGTCTAGTGAGACCACCACAGGTAGAGACACGGGTGGGAGAGAGAGGTTGGAGGGACAAGGTTGGTGTGAGGTTGACAGATGAGGTGAGATCCTGCTAGAGGCGTAGATTTGACGATCTAGGTGCAGGGCCCTCTCATGTGCCTCAGGGAGATACTAGCAGGGATTTAGAGGACTTCCACCACCGGTTGGAGGTGGTACTACAGGGCGTGCCCAAGGGTATGTGGTCCCACATTCATAATGAGATATTCCTAGAGCAGTGTGTGGGTGGCCCTGTAGAGTTGTGGACCCCGATCTCTAGAGAAGTTGTAGCGGGGGAAGCGATGACTGAACGACTTCTCCACGGACCTGCAGGGCCCCCAGCTGGTGGGGCACCTCCTGTAGATAGAGGACTAGGTGGTGGTGCTCTGAAGGCACCATGAGTGCCATGTTGTATTATTTTTGTATTTATATAGGCCTGCGAGCCCATTTTGTATAGGGTAGTGTTACACCCATTTTGCACCTATAGGGGTGAGGGGGGATCACTTACCTACGGGAGAAGTACATGTTGTACTTTTTTGTGAACATTGATGACACATTGATCTATTTATATATATGGATATACATGTTTGAGATCTCTGTGGTGTTTACATGTGATGATATGTTGTGTTTTATGATGTTTAATCTATATGTTGTGACAAATGTTTTTGATGGTTTATGTATGTGTGATGGTGTCTTGATGTGATAAATTCCAATCTAATACTATGTTATCCATGTTATCTTCTATTTGATTGAATTTTCATGGAATATGTGTAAATGTAATTGACTCAAAATTGCTAGATAAGAGTCTAACTTGTAGGTATTTGCGAAAGAAGCAAGGATCGTAGACACAATATACATTGTTGAGTTGCAGGACAACAAGTTGGGAATCTAACAAGACACTAAGGTGACGAATGTGGCAGTGACTGGCCTCGGTAAGAAGGCCAATGACGGCTGTGTATTCTTCTTGGTTATTGGTTGACGAGCCCAAACATATGCCGCTATAGTGGAAAATTTCATGTGAGGGGGTATAGAGGGCCCAAGCGGCCGAAGCAAGATTTTGTGTCCAACAACTAGCTCCTTTAGCATAACTGATGTGGCAGGCCGATGGAGGAGGCATCTGTCAATAACATGAATGGTAGATCAGACATAAGGCATGGAGGGAACAAAAGAAGACTAAATACTCTACAAATTTGTACAAAAAAGAAAAATCCTATTGTAGAGTGACTACGCTCAGGCGTAAAACTTTTTTAAATACAACACGTTGACGGGTTCTTTGAGAGGATAGCCTTCTGGAGAGGCCAGAACGTATGCGCCTTTAGTGAGGTAGTCTTGGATGATGTAGGGTCCATGCCATAATGAATCAAATTTCCCATGGCCGAAAGTATCGTGAGTGATATCGTAGGCTAGGATGAGATCTCCTTCATTGAAAGAGCAAAGGTTGACATGGCAGTCAAAGGTGGCTTTATACCATTTTTTAACTGCCTCATTGTTCTGTAATGAATATCGACGATATTCATCCAATGACTCTAGGTTCAACAAGCGTTGCTCCATTGGAGAAGTGTTAGGTAATAGCTCGATGGAAGTTCGCAAGGTGGGAATTTCGCACTTAATGGGGAGGGTGGCTTCAATCCCATGAACGAGATGAAATGGTGTAAAACCAATGGCAGTTTTGACAGCCGTGTGATAAGCCCATAATGATGAAAACAACATATGGTGCCAATTGGTCTTATCTTTGTTGACAGTGCATTGCAAAATGGTTTTGAGGACTTTGTTAACAACCTCGACCTGTCCATTGGAATGAGGGTAATATGGGGAGGCAAACTCATGGGAGAATCTTAACCGTGAGGAGAGTTCGACGAAGATATCATTATTAAAATTTTTACTGTGATCAGAGACTAACTGTAGTGGAAATCCGAAGCAAGTAATGCCATGATTGAAGAAAAAATGCATTTCTGTGTTAGCGGTGTTGTTGACGGTAGGCATGGTTTCGGCCCATTTGGTGAAGTAATCTATGTCCACGATGATGTACTTGTGTCCATTGGTAGATGGAGGGTTGCAAGTCATAAATTCTATGCCCCATTTGCAGAAGGGGTAGGCAGTGATGACTGGATGTAGGAGAGTGGGTGGTGTTCATGCCTTGTGTGCATAAAGATGGCATTTGTTGCATTGTTTGATAGTGTGGATGCAATCATGAAACAACGTGGGCTAGAAGTATCTGTATCGAATGATTTTCTAGGTGGTGGACATCCCAGAGAGGTTTCCACTGCAAGTGCCACTATGGGAATCGTTCAAACTCTTTCTTCCTCATCGATGGTCAAACATCGATGAAGTATGGTTTCGACCCCATGTCAATATAAAATGTCACTGATAAGGAGGTATCGAGGAGCCTAATGGCGAATGCCCCGACGATCATCTCGTGAAAAATGAGGCCCAAAATTCTGTGTCCGAAGGTATATGATAAGGTCGTCATACCAAGGGTCATTCAATGGGATGTAGAAGAGGTGTTCTTCAGGAAAATCCATATTGATGGGAGAAATTGTAGCGTCTGATGGAAACGCTGTGATGAGTTTGACAAGAACAAGTGCTTTCTTTATTTTTGGAGTTGAAAACTCTAGGTCGTATTCCTGGAGGATGACGATACACCAGGTGAATTTACAATCAATTTTACATCGACTAAGCAATTAATCCATGGGATTAGAATATTCCATGACTTTGGTAGTGTGAAGAAAGATATAATGACACATTTTCTGGACTGCAAGGACAACTGCGAGGGTGCGTTTCTCTTCATGATTATACTTTAGGGATGGACTTGAAATATTTTTACTGATGTAGTAAATAACATGTTCACGACCATCATCTCCGAGTTGAACGAGAACTCCTGCTACTGAGATGGTTGAGGCCGATAAGTAGAGGATGTAATCACGGTCATAGTGGGGAGGACTAATCAAAAGGGTGTTGGAGAGCACCACATTTAAATCATCAAAATTGATTTGAGGATGTTTGTCCCATTGGAATGGGATATCATGACATAGTAAGAGAAGGAAACCATGCGGGTGAGTGGCGTAATTTGGGACAAAGCATTGTAAAGAGTTGGATTTTCCTTGTAGGCTCTGTAGTTGGCGCAAATTCCGAGTTGGTGAAATTTCGGTGATAGCTTGGAATTTGAGGGGGTCCACAGTGATGCCGTGTTAGGAAACGATGAACCCAAGGAGACGTCGAATGGTGAATAAAAAGACACAATTGAGGGGATTCAAGTAGATATTGTACTGGCGACACCGTTGAAAGACAACTCGTAAGTCATCTAGATGTTGAGTTCGTTTCTTGGATCGAGTAGTGAGGTCGTCCAAGTAAGCGAGGATGATGTGAGAGAGATCATGGAAAAAATAAGTCATGGCCCATTGGAATGTAGCACCTGTGTTATTGAGTCCAAAGGGCATGAAAGGATAGGAAAAAGTACCCCAAGGGGTGGTAAATGCAGTTTTAGACTGATCTAATGGGTGAATTTGGATTTGATTGTAGCCAGAGAAACCATCCATAAAGGATAGAGCCTCGTGGCCTGCACATTCATCCATAATTTGGTCGATGAAAGGGGTAGGGAAGTTGTCTTTGAGACAAGCATGATTGAGATCACGAAAGTCAGTACAAATGCGAAGAGTGCCCTGTTTTTTGTTAATGAGGACAGGGTTGGAGACCCATGACGTGTATGCGATAGGGTATATGAACCCTACAGTGCGTAGTTTGTGAATTTTGGATTTGATATCCGCAGCTTTGGATAGGTGAAGGGGCTGTTGCTTTTGACGTACTGGGGTGACATCAGGCCAAGTGTCGATGCGATGTTTGACGATAGAAGGATTGAGGTCGGGCATCTATGTATATAACCAGGCAAAAATGTCTCAGTATTCCTGAAAGAGTGTTTTGTAAGCGGTGAGTTCTTTAGGGGAGCATGTGGCACCAATGGTGATTTCTTCGATGATTTCGAGTTTGATGGAAATGTCAATTTTGACAGTGGGGGAAATGTTGGCCATGTTTCCATCTTCAAAAGCATCTGGGGTCGGGATAGGGTTGTTGAACCAGTATATATTCCCTAATGGAATGAAGTCCTTGGTTTCGATTGCACATATGGAGGTTTGGTTAGGAGGGTTGAAGGCTTCTTGTGAGAGAAAGAGCATTATGTGATGGAGTGCATCCCATGGGAAATCAGGGGTAGTTAGTTCCTCTAGGATATCTTCATTGCAGTGAAAAATGAGATAATATAGAGGATCCAGGGAAGTAACATTGGTGACTTTCTCCGTATAGTTGTCTTCAGGTCGTGAAGATGTAGAGAGAGTATCACAATGGTGGTGCGATGACATGATTGACATAAACAAAATGTATAGATACTGTGGGTTGTAAACTGTGGTTAGGGGTAAGATTTCCTGAGGGAAATGAACCAAAGAATTGGGGGGATTTGGGGGAAAATCCTCAGTCAGTCTATCCATGAACCATGGAGGGGTGGGAAGTAACTTAGGTTTAGGGGAGGTGATGTGGATAGTATCTGGAGATGGAATAGGGGGAATCACTTGCATCATGGGAAGTGAGGTAGTTGAAGGATTTTGAATAAGGTCCATTTGATGACGCCTATATTCAATGATCGTAGGAAATTGGTACGTGAAATGATAAAGTGATTTAGAAAGAGAGCAAGGGAACCTCATCCTTTTGTTGACTGACATCATGACATAATGAATGTCAGTGACGATGACGTGGGTGGAGAGGGGCCTTGCTGAAAGTTTTGGCGTACTGTTGTTAGTGTCTGCCAAAAATGAGGTAGTGCAGGGCAATGATGAGTGTAGTGGCCATACTCTGAACAGATGGCACATGCGAATCTGGTTTGCATCCCTTTACTTCCTGTATTAGGGGACATGGTGTTAGTACTAGGCATGCTTGGGGAAGTGATGAGCGATGTGGTTGCTCGAGGGAGTTGTATTAAATTGTGTAACTCAGGGAGAGAGGGACATCTATTTGTGGGGTGTGTCTCTCTCTTGAAAAGTGCGCAAGGAGGTTGAACTTGGGGAGGAAGTGGAGCGGTGGGCTCTTTCTTCTTTCGCTTGCCCCCAGTTGTCACAGTGGTGCTGGAAAGTGGGGGTGAGGGTGGTGTGGTTGGAGTTAGTATTGGAATCTGCATCCGGATTCCCTATGTTTGGGGAGGGAGGGATGGTTGAGGAACCATCGCAGGTGGGTGGAGATACCATACCGGAATGGCCAACACCATGTTGGGAAGAGTAAGAATTGTGGCTACCTGGAATGCTTGTACTCCTGGTGGGGGGTAGAAGAAGATAGTTTGAGTAATGGCCTAGGGGATTGTCTCCCAAACTGGGATTTGACCCTAAGGGAGGGTGAAATCGAGGATAAGTGGTGTTCTAGGGTTCTCAGGGGGTTCTTGAGGTAGGATTTATTCCACTAGTGGGACGTCAGTGAGTGGAGAAGCCTCTGTGGGAGTAATGGTATCTTCGTTGTTAGTTCCATTGGAAGATATGACACACACTTGTGCTAAGGGGTGTATGAGTGGTGGTCCACCGTGGTATGCCCCTAGCAAAGATGGTTCTTTGAAAATTTCGGGGACCATATCCATGAGTGGATATGAGTTGGAACTAGTGGGCACAAGAGGCAAGATGTTATCGATGTTGGAGGAGTGGTTAGGATCGTAAAGTGAAACTTGGTTGATGGTGATGATGTTCCCATTATGGGGGAACATCATCGTTCGAAACAAAGAAGAGGCCACAACCTTCATAGCATACATGTAGCTACATCCAAACAAGATGTTGTAATCGAGCGGGGCATCGATAACCTCAATTTTGATAAGGATGGTTTTTCCCTCGAGTTCAACAGGGACATTTTGAAAGAGCCCTTCAGGAGAGGATGGTTGTCCATCATAAGCTCTCAAATTGATGGTGGATGGTATTATCTCAGGGGAGGCAAGTTTCTTCCATATAGTTTTGGACATGATGGATGTGGATGCACCTTCATCGATGATACAACGATGAACCGTTATGTTCCAAATTTTAACTGGTATTTGGAAAGCTACTAAAGAGGGGAGGAGAGGTTCCCCATAATCTAGATCAAATATGATGATTTTAGTATTAGCAGGGTCGATTTCCCCCAAGGCGAAAAGTAAGGATTTCCGTTGAGTGGGACAAGTTTGGAGGACCTCTAATACCAACATGGCTGCAGGCGATTATGCCAATCATCGACTAGACTGTAATTGTGTGCTGCCCTAGCTTGAGGGTTGTTGACATTCTGTCGTAATGGGATGTGAGGAATACGAATGGGGGGTTCAGTGTTAGGGCGTGGAATCATCAAGGGTAGGTCGGATGTAGCTAGAACTGCTTCCTAAATGGTGGGAGTATATTTAGGGGGTGTGTTGTATTGATGACTGCACGTTTGTAGAAGAATTTCTTCTTTTCTTCTGAGGAGGATATTGCGATCCGCCAGGTTCCCACGGTTTTGATACTGTCCCATCTATGGTGGGGAAGGATGCATTTCCTGTTGGCTATTCATCACACCTTGTTGTGGGATAGGGTTTTGCAACATCGCCAGAGGTGGTTGTTGAAAATATTGTTGTGGGGCCTGCTACGGGGTAGGCTACACTGGAGGATGTGGTGCATTCATGGAATCTTTCATCCTTTTGAAGTCAACAATTTGGCGGCAATGGTGAGTATAATGATCATGATCACCGCAAAGAGCACAAGGAAATTTCATCCTGAGGTTGTTATTTTTGTTCCTCCCTTGGCATTTTTTGTTATTTCCCCCTTGGGGGTTCTGGTTACCCTAGTTTTGGTTGCCCCTCGCAGGTTGATTTTGTTGGGGGTTATTTCCCCTTGGTCCTGGGTTATTATTGTTTCAGTTTTTTCCTTTCTTTTTGGCATTATTCGGCTGATGGGACATATTTTCCATATTTAGTTGTTCAAAATTTTGAAATTGCTCAATGGGAGAGGGATGAACAAAGTTAGCCCCAACGCGTGGTTATCCTTATGGAGGAGAAATTGGCTGTGGAGGACCAGGAAATGGAAAATACAGATTATTTTTTGGCAATGATATGTAGGGTGTATATGAAGGCATAGCGCCTTCACTAGTACCAAGGTTATAAGATGAGGTTGAGGGAGTACTAGAATTTGGTTGAATAGTCAGGCGCGTCATGGGTGCTGGAATGGGTCCACTCATGGGTGGAGGGAGGGAAACAAGGTATGGATGCTGATAAGGGGGAGGAGGGTAATAAGGGGGTCCTCCATATATCGGTGGATATTGGGGTGTACCATACATAGGTGGTGGTTGGATGTACGAATTGTGGTGTGTTGTGGTACCAATCAATCCATCTGTAGAGTGAGACATCCCAGGTTTTTCCTGGCCGAATGGTACGTGTGTCGGGGCATCAAGTATTACTGTGTATAAGTATCCTGACTATGCATAAATGAGTTCGTACTGTTGATCCTTGCTGATGGATTCCTCTTCAGTTTGGGGAAAGGTGGAGGCCACATCTTTGGCAAGGAGAGAGACGAGTGATCTGAGAAACCAATCGAGGCATTGTTCTTTGGTGGTTTCTGCTTTGCATAAACTACGTCGCCGATGCCATTCGTGAATGTGGTCAGCGATATGTGTGGCCGAGGTCTGTTTAAACTCAGAGAGAATTTCGAGACCATTTTCATGATGAATTGGTAGTTGAAAGAAGGTCAAAATTTTTTTGGCCAAGGATTCAAAAGTCACGTGGGACCCTGATTTTTCATCCACATACCATTTCAATGATGGACCTGTGAGTGTGTGCTGAAATAACCTTAAACAGATGGAGTCGTCCATGATACTATTTGAACAGAACCATAAGTGGAAGGTCATGATATGGTTGGCAGGATCTTCTCCCGCCTTTCCTTCAAACTTGGGAATGTCTGATCGTAATTTGGTAGGCATAGCGGACCATGTGGGGTCATGCAATATAGGGTCATTTGTGAGTTTAATCAAATCAAGTATGTTGAGGGATGCCAAATATGGCATGTGGAGTGGTGGTGGAGGATTAGTTCCAACCATGGTATGATCAGGTTGTGTACTTGACCCTTGAGGGGGGTTGGGTGGGGTTGCACTTCACCCTTGAGAATAAGTTTGCCCCCCGCTTCCTTGTAAATGAGAGCTAGTGGATGGTTGGCCTTGGGAATTGGACCCAAGTAAACTAGAACCAAGCAAAGTTGATCCCAAGATAGTGGCGCTCACAGGGGTGTGAGAGGGTTGAGCGAGTGAGTTGGGGAGACTAGGAACTCCTCATAGAATAGGAGGGATATTTTGAAAGTGTCTAGATCGACGAGGATTATGTGGGTCCCCTATGATGTCCGACTAGAAATTTGAATGTGTGAAAATGGTTATGAGAGCAATAAATGAAAAAGAGACTTGTATATTTTGGACCTTCACAATATATCTCACAATCACATGTAATCACAAGAGCATCATACATAAATCAATTTGACAAGAAGCATACATGTGGGTAGGTGGATTTTATCCGCATGGGAGAACAAAGAAAACTAATGCTCGTTTCATGTAGAGATGTAACGTCCTTCCTCTCAAATAGCACTGGACCTTCCAGTAACACTCAACAGTGGGGTCTAAAGCCACCAGAAGAGGAACTAGTGAAGGATGAAATAATAAGTTATAATGAGGGGTAGAGGGTTGTTGGTTACTAATTACTGGTTCTACTCTATCATTTGAGTTATAGACACAGGGTTCATGTCTTTTGGGTTTCCAACAAAAGGCTCTAAAACTATTGTCTCTCCTGGTAAACCAAAAGGCAACACAACATCACGTAGAATGCGCCGCGCATTATCACCCGAGATAGCTTTAACGGGTGGTGGTAAGACTCATGTGTTTACAAACTAGGATTGAGTGCAATATATGGGATCTATATGGACCATTTATTATAACTTGTGATTGCAACCTACTGTTATTCACAAGTTATTCCTTCAATATCGCAACAGTAATTAAGCAACAATGTAACAACTCATTCATTCATTAAGCATAACAAATAACTACTGAAAATACAGTAAAGATATGCATGCATTAATCCCATTACACAGATGTTATCGTGGTTCACCCCCTCTCGGGATACATCCACAAAGATTTGTCTCTTGGCTCTTTTATTATGGTAGTTCTGCATATCCGACACCACACGCTTATAATTCTCCTCAGATGGGTAAGATCTATATGAGGCAAACTAGATCGCACCAGGCTCCTCAGCCTGTGATCTAATCCCTAGATCTTCTTTCTCACCTCTCCTCTAGCTCAACAACTTACAAAATAGTACACAACAACATTACAATTCGCATCAACTCGTGCATATCTATGATGTAACAATGCAAAACCAAACTAACAAGAAGGAACCTCCTATGATACCTACATATATATATCTATATATTTCAGGATCTTAAGTTGTTTACAATATATTACCAAAACCCTAACCGTACCAACATTAGGTCTTCCTCCCATGCGCGCATGTTGTTCTTCCTTCCCACTGTCACTTTCCTTGTGCACTTCTTCTTGCATGCGTGCGTGCTGTATTTTCCTCCAACTGTTACTTCAGTTTTTGCATGATTTTTTTCCCCACGATCATCCCTCTTTCCACTTCGGCCTACTGCCAACAAGCCCCCAAAACTAACATGTGGATCATCAGGAGCCACCTAATTCTTCTAAGCTTCCTCGATATCCTTGGTGATCGTATGGAACTTTTCGTTGAGATTTGCTATTTGTGTTAGTGCCTGCACGGTCTTATCCTTGATTGTTTCCACTACTTGGACTGCCACTTCGTCGCTCAACAATCCTACACAATCTTCCTGGGTCTGTGCTATCTGTGTCTTAGCTTCCTCTGCCTGTGCTAGTAATTCTGCTACTTTCTCTTGTAATGGATCCATTTGAGCCTGACACTCCTGTTTTTGGGTTTGCACATAGATTAGCTCTGCCTGCAATTTCATAATCTCCTGCGTCCCTTTGACAAATTCTGGGATTGGTATGGTATTTTTCTTCTGCTTGAGCTCTTGGATCATTGCATTAATCCTTTCCTCTTCCTTGTCCCACCGTTGGACCTGTGGATCTTCCTCCAACCTTGTCCAAAGCTGTGCTACTTTATCGAACAAGTCAACTGCTATGCTAACCTGCTGCTCCATCTCCTCCAGCTGCACTGTTGCTTCCTGCTTCCTTTGATCCTTCACTATCAGTGGAGTGGTGGGTATGAGATGTTCTCAGAGATTCTTGATATCCTTTTGATATTGTTCGATGGCCTGTGCAATCTGATCAATCTTTTCTGCTACTGGAAGTTCGTTCCCTTGCGCGGTGTTTGGAAGTTTCTAAAACATTCCTCCTACTCTTCGTTCCAGTTCGTTCCTACGTTCTTTTTCCTCCTGAGTTTTGAACTTGGCCTGCTCACAAACATTTTCTAGCGCCTCCCGCTTCTTTGTTTCTTGCTGTAATTTGACTAAGTTTTTGTGTGCACGAGACTGTACCTTGTGGTCAACGCTAACCTAAAACTTGTGTAGTGCCCTTGATGGCATCCGTGTCAAGAACAATTGGATGTGCTTTAAATCCTTCAAGGGTGTCTACCCCATGATTTCATCCATGCGCAACATGCTAGGTGTGATGTAGAACGTTGCGTTTGCGTGTGGTAAGGAGTGGAATGGATATCCTTTTTCTACCTCCACTCTTTCGTCAGCCTGTGGTGCTGATGGCTCTATGCTCCTGCTGCTACCTGCTATTTGTACTTCCCCAAATTTCTTAAGGAACTGTCCCATTTCTGCAAGCTCTTTTTGCAGTTTGTCCCTGTGATGTGCTGCATGGTTGAAGTCCTCGGCTAGACAATCTTGGACCATTCTAGGGATCATGTCCCCATCATCCTCTGTAATCATGTATTATGGAGGTGCTCATTGTGCCTTTGACTTATTGCATGCACATCCTTCCTATGTGACTGGTCTCTTATTTCACCCTCGTTCCTATGTGTTGGGATTTGAGGCGGTCTCCCGTGCTCCCTTAGTCTGTTTCTGTTGTTCATTGGTTTGCTGTGTGTTCTCCTTCTTCCCCTTCTGGGTTCCTATATTCTTTGGTGCTTCATCTATTTATGTCATCTTGCCTTGGACCGTTATTGGTCGCTTGGGCACTTGGATTTCCGGACGCTATGTTTCCCCTTGCTCTGCCTGTCCTTCTATTGTTCTTTCTGTCACTTCCTGGGTGATGGTTGGAATATTCCATTCATCGGGCCATTTGCTGATGACCATATCGATATCAACCTATTTAATGCAGTAGTGCATATGTAGCCATTTTTTAGTCAGATCCTGCCATGCCTGTATCCACATTGCTTGTCATGTGGCCTGGAAGTTGGTGATGTCCACATATCGCGCGACAACCTTGGGTGTTATTCTCCACGATTGGATGATGGCTTCCTATATGTCTCATAGGTATGCTTCAAATATGATTCCATTATCCCTCTTATGCCTGGCGTTCGGCCCTGATTTCAACAATAGATTCCTCGCTCCTGCTGGATGTGGTCTGGTACAAAAAACTACATAGCCTGGTTCTCACCATCCCATGAAGGATATTAAAGTAATCAACCATGAGTAGTGGAAATATGTGCCTAGGTCCTACACATCCTTTCAGTCCTCTAGGAATAAGTCTAGTAAGTATGGAACCCAAGTCATTGAGGTCCCTTCTGTGTAGTGGTCTACAACTACAATGACTTTAGCAAGTACTTCCTCCCTGCAACATTTTCTTAGCAACTTCCAGGCTAATATTTTTGCACCCAATTATGTGGCTGCATTGTTGATCTGTTTGATTATGATGCCTCTCATCCCTCTGGCAGTGCCATACTTCTTCATTTCTTTTTCTAGCACTTTCTGCTTGGATTTGTCGACCAAAACCAATGCAGGATCGATACCTTGAATTGGTAAGCCTATTATTTGCGCAATAATCTCAACAGTTATGGGGACAGGTTTGTCCAGCCATATGTCCTCTCCATGTGTGACTGCTAACAACTGATTGATGCATGCTATTTCATTCTAGCCTCTTCCAAAATGTGGTAGGTTCAGTAGACCTAAGATTCCCGTTTTCTCCATCGCATTTTTCCACTGGGATGGCTGGTTGATCGGTTCTCCAAGCTGATTTGTGCCTATGGTTTGTATAAATACCCTCTGCACAAGTTCCGGGAACTTGGCTTCGTCTGCTACATCATGGTTTGAGTATTTGAGCTTCCTAAAGTAGCTCTGGTCTTACCTGTACCCCAGCTAATATGTGTGGTAGAACAATTTCTCCTGCAGGTTTCTTGTGGGGTGAACTTGGTATTTGTATCTTGTCCTTCGGATACAGTGTCTAGCTTGAATTTCCAACGACTTCTGGTTGTCCCTCTGTATGCAATTACGGCCAAGCCAAGACATCATCTACGGTCTCCCCAGATGGGTGTTCTGAGATGGTCATTTGAGACTCATCGGTCTCCAGTGCTGCTGTCGAATTCGGTGCCATGCCATTATCTTTCAGAGCTGCTTTTGTATTCTGTGGTTTCACCTCCTTTTGGGTTTCTGCTTCCTGGTTCTACGATTCCTGCACTACTGCAACCGTATCAACATTAGTGGCTTCCACTGCTGGCTGCTAGATTTCTTCTAGTATCGGTGTGGGTTGGATTGGTATCCTCTTTGGGGATGGGATTTCATCGATATTGGTGACCTCTGATGACTGTTTTTCACCTTCTTCGGCCTGTCCTCGTGACCTAGTTTGAACTATGGTTTGTCTGGCGTTCTGGATCGCTTCTGCTTGCTTGGGCAATGCCATCGTGGTGAGTATCAAATGGCTGCTAGACTCGAACGATTTTTGTGGTATTCATGAAATATCTCTATTTTCTTTCACCTATGTCTTTCTCTATCTACTTTGTCTTCATGAATAGACTATGGGCTCCCACGTCCGTGTGTTGTATGGATTTCCCTTGAAGCTTGTCGAGTATGCTTCCTTGGTTATGGGTTAAATGCACCTTAATTGCGGATTCAATGCATCTTCGATGGTTTTGTACTTACCATTACTCCTGTTGTCCCATGTTCTGTTGGTGCGATTAATGTGTCGTCCCATCGGTCCTTTCCTTTCTTTAATTTTGCCTAGTGTTGTCCTGTCATGCTGATATTTTTGCCTTTCTTTTTCCCGATTGTTTCCCTTTGTATGTAACCATTGTTGTTGCCTTTGCTGAATTCATGTTTCTAACTTCATGTGGCCTTTCTATCTCTGGCGTATTGCGCCCCATTTTTTTTTTCTTACTGCGTGGTGGGTGGTCAATTGTCCTTGTATAACTTCAATCGACTCCCGTTGATCATTCCTATGAGTTATATGCCTGCTAAATCTCTTAACTATACAATGCCTCCGTCTGTGACAGATATTACTTCGTATGGTCCTAAACAATGCATTCTAAGATTTCCTAGGTTCTGTAATGATTTGCTGTCATACATCAATACTAGATCTCCTTCCTTGAACATTTTCTTCTTGATGTGTCTATCGTGCCAAGATTTGTCTCTTGCTTTCTGCACTTGTTGATGGAATCCTGCCAAGATTCAGTCTTCCTCCATGGTCAATAACTGATTCAGTCTCTCTTGTACTGTGCCTCGTTCTTTCATTTGTGTGATAGCTACTACGCACAAGCTAAGTACTAAATATTCTAATGGTACTACTACTTCTTGGCCATAAACTAGTTTAAATGGCGTGTGCCCTGTCAACTTTTTGCATGTAGTCCTGTATGCCCATAATACTATTGGTACTTTGAGGTTCCAGTCGTATCTCTTGATGTTACAAATCTTTGTCAGTGCATTCTCCAGAATCTTGTTGAAGGCTTCCACTGTGCCATTTTCCTGTGGATGATACGATGTGCTCTTCTGATGATGGACTTCAAACTCTTCAGTCATCGTGTGGATGGTGTTGTTTATGAAGTGCGTGCCTTGGTCACTCATAAAAACTCTTGGGCACTCGAATAGAATGATTACTTGTTCAAACAAAAAGTGCACTGTTGTTTATGCATTGCAATCTTTTACTAGTGCGGCTTCTTCCCATCTTGTTAAATATTCCATCGTAGTGATAATGTACCTAGCCCCTGTTCCTTTTTAAGGTGGGTTGATTGGTCCCACAAATTCTATTTCCCACTTGTCAAATGTCTGTAATGTTACTTGTGGTTGTAATGGCATCTCATCCCTTCTGCTGGGTTTTCCTACCCTTTGATAAACATCGCATCTTTGATAGTACTCCTTCGAGTCTCTGTGAATCGTTGGCCACCATAGTTCTGCGCACAATACCTTCTGCGTGGTAGATTTACTTGCATAATTCCCTCCTGCTATTCCATCATGGGATTCTGATAATACTCTTGGTCTTTATTTCTCTAATGTGTATCTTCGAAATATGCTATCTGTGCCCATTTTATATAACTTTCTGACAACCATTTGATAGTCGACAACGTGGACTACTAGGTTTTTACTCTGTGCGATGCTATATTCTTGCAGTGCAGTACATGTACTCAAGTACTGAATGATATCTATGAATTATTCATCAACAATATGTACTAAGAATAACTGTGCATCTGGAAAGTTGTCTTCTAAATTCATAGGTTCTTCTCCATTTGTGACCCTCGACGGGTGGTCAGGTCCTGCATTCAATTTCCTTGGTTTAACTATTACTTCAAAGTCAAATTATTGGAATAGTAGTAACCATCGATAGATTCTCCCCCCTAACACTGGCTTGTTGATGAGGTATTTTAGGGTTGAGTGATCTGTGAACATTTTAAAGTGCTTTCCCAATAAGTAATGTCTGAATTTATGTAGTGCATAGACCATGGCTAGGCCATCTCTTTCTGTCGTGTTATCGTTCTGTTCTGAGTCTGATAACTTCCTGCTTGCAAACACTATTGGGTGATCCAAGTCTCCTGTTCTTGGCTGCGCCAAGATATCTCCGAGTGCTATCGATGATGCATCTACAAGCACGTGGAATGTCTTTTCCTAGTCTGGAAATACTAATATCGACGCGGTAACCATCGTTTCCTTCAAGGTATCCAGACCGTGTTGACACTCCTCATTCCACTGAAACTTCGTATCCTTCCTTAACAAATCTTCCATTGGTGTTGTGATATGTGCATATCCTTTGATGAATTTCCTGTAATATCCTATGTGTCCTAACCTTTCTCTTAGCTGACGGACTATTTTTGGTGTTGGCAAGTTAACAATGACTGTGATCTTTGTTGGGTCTACCAATAAACCTTGTTTGCATACTATGTGGCCCAATAGTATCCAAAACGATGTTACAAATATGCATTTCTTGATATTTAGTGATATCTGGAACTGCCTGCATCTTTCTAACATCAGCCGTAAAACTTCCGCATGCTTTTTCAACAGGCTGTAGACTGTCCAATCATCCAGGTATACTTAAAAACATTAATGGATGAACTCCTTAAACACAACAATGACTACTCTAGAGAATATTGCTGGTGCATTCTTCAGTCCAAACAACATGACTGTGTACTGATAAGATCCCCATTCTTTCATAAACGTGGTCTTGTGTCTATCCTCTTGTGCTATCCTAATCTGGTGGTAGCCTGAGAATCCATTAGTGAATGAGTGAGCTTCATGTCCTCCCACGTTCTCTAACACTTCATCTGTGAACGGTGTAGGGAACGGGTCATGTAGGCATGAATCATTCAACCTCCTCAAGTCGACACATACCCTGATCCCTCTTCCTTGTTTCTTGTCCTATACTACCATCGAGCTTATCCATTCTGACTCCTTAACCGGTTCTATGATGCCGGCTTTGAGCATCCTATCGATCTCATCTTTAACTTTATGTTTATATATGGGGTTCAGTCTATAGGGTCGTTGTATAATAGGTCTCACTTCAGTTATAAGTGGTATCTTCATTTCTCCCAGTTCTATGGCTATACCCTTCATCTCTATGAATGTTGTGGGAAAGAGGTCATTGTATTCATGTAATAACTCTATGATAATTTCTACAATTTTCTCATCCTAGTAATCTCCGATGCTGGCCATTTTGGGCTGCTCAACTATCCTGATGTTAACTTTCTTTACCTTGATTGGCACAGAAATGAATTCGGATTAGATGGTTGGGCCCTCCACATATCTTTCACCTTCTACTTCTTTGATATAAATATTGCGTCGATTGTCTTCGTCTGGTGCTTCCTCCTATAGATGGTAACATGAAAACAGTTCCTTGACTATCTGTTTATTCTGCTGTTGCTTTTCTGTGATAAATTCTATTTCTGGTTCTTTGAGGAATATTAGTCTTCTGATCTGTTTAAGGGTTCCATCTATGTTGGGTTTCTCATGCTCAAATGAGAAAGTGACTGTGAAATTCTGTCGCAACATCGTCCATGTCGTAGTTCCTTTGCGTAATTCTTGGTCCGTATACCAATTTGCTGGTATGCCCTCTAGAGTATGTATTAAGTGATGAGGCCATTCCTCTGGTGATGTCATTTTACACAGTGTTCTACACGCCTCCAAGTGTTTCGTTGGTGCTCCGTGTCCTTCATATTTCTGTTGTTTTCTATTTTTCTGTTCTGTGCCGAACCTTATGCGTAGTAACTTCTTACATTGGTACCAGTCTGTGATTGTCTCTTTGTGTGTGCTCCACCATCTTGCCGGTGTGGCCTTTAGTGCTAAGTCAAGTGATAACAGTCTCTATTTCTCTAACACTACGTCTTCATACTGTGTCAAGAATGTTTCCAAATCATTTAATTCATGGAAGCTGGGTGGTTCTTTGATTTCTATGCCTATCCATCTTACTGCACGGTCTATTCTTGCACATCTTCGCTTGGATAATTCATGTAGCCTCTTCTGCCAGTTCTCTAAACCGGTGTCTGAGTCTGATGCACATGAAGTAATGCTCTGCCAACTGAGTACCCCATCTGCAGTTGGGTTTACGTAATCCTCATCATGCATAGTTGTTATGTACAATTGGTTGATTTCCTTTAAATATAGGCAAGTAGGTTCTACAAACCTCTCCCCTTCTTATGGGTCTAAAGGCGCGATGACCCTATATTCCTCGGACTCAAATGTCATTTTCCTAGTCTTCAAATTGATTATGGCCTAGTTCTCAAATGCCCAATCTAGACCAAGCAATGCCGGGTAAGGTGTTGTGCCGTCCACGATTTCAATGACTTCGAAATCTACTTTAGTGCACACTCCATCAAGATCTGCTATTACTCCTTTCAGTATACCTATTGGTAGGACCCTATGTTGGTTTTCTAGTTTCAATTGAACATGTGAGTATCCTAATGTGGGCTCTCCCATGCATTGCCATGTCTTCTTTGGCAATACATTCACTTAGGATCCTAGATCCAGTATAATGTCTCCCATATTGAAATGCCCAATATTAGCATTCAGTCTAAATTCCCTACTTGTTCTTCTTTTTGTGTGTAGGTGATTAACTGTTTTAGGTTTTAGCTTTCCTTCTGTCTCGCTGCTACACTTTTCTAAGATGTTTTTCAATATTTTCACAGATGATGGATCAATTAATACTTTTACACATGATTGAAAAAGGCCTTTGATTGTACTTACTTGTCCCGTGGGATGCATTTCATTGGTATGATCCAATGATGGAGGCATCTCATATTCTAGTTCTTCCTTGTGTGGCTGCACAGTTGAAGTTGACGTTGTGTCCTACTTCTAAAATTCTTGTCTGGCCTCCTTTTCCTTTTGTGCGTCGAACTTCTTTCTTGGTTTAGTGTTCTTATTTACCCATTGGTTCTGTGCTGGTTCCTTTCAAACTGCGTTAGTGCCTATTTTAGCTCCTCCACGGGTAACTATGTTGATATTCCGTCCTTCATCCCTTGCTTCGGTGAAATCCACTGAACATTTTGATTGTTATGGTTCCTCTTTTCATGAATATTCACTAGTAGTGTCAGACATTACTCTGTATCGTGGTCCGATGCGCGACAATACATACAAGTTGCTGGTGGAAGCAGGCATTCCCTTGCATAATGTCCCAGTTGCTGACAATTGTGACATGTGACTGGTTCTCTACCTCGTCTGAAACCTCATTTGGCTCATCCTCCTCCTATGTAGCCTGCTCGATCACCTCTTGGCGAATTATACTGAGGCACCTAATTATACTGCGCAGTATTGTACTGAGGCTATGTCGGGTTGTACTGCGACTGCGTGTTATTGTATGGTTGCTGCGCAGTATTATATTGTTGTTGCATAGTGTTGTATGGAGCTGGGGTTTGATTGAACTATGGCACTGCTTTCCCAGTCATCATTTCAGCCTGTACCCTATATACATATGATGTCCTTTCTCACATAAGCTCCATAGTTTTGCAATCTTTATTGTCGTGGCCCACTGACTTGCAAAAGGTGCAATATGAAGTCTTTGGAACTGTCTGGTATTTCTACATCATCTTGCAATGATAAGGGTCATGACTTGGTTTCTTTCATATTTTGCACCATAATCCTCCTGTTGGTAATGGATTCGACATTTCTGCTGCCATATACTACACGAAGGTTGGACATTTGTTCCTGTGGTGTCCTTCCGTCCTACATGTGGTGCACCAAACAACTTCTTGTTTATCCTTTTTCTTATTCTGGTTTAGCTGGAACGTGATATTATTCAAATCCTCCTTTAGTTATTCGATAGATGGGTCTGTCTGTTGGTACTGGTTTTCTTCCAGTTGCAAGGCTGCCTTCAAAGCCTCGGCCTGTGTTTGAAATTTTTGTTGTCGTAAAGGATATTTTAAGTGTGGGAGTAGTTGTTGTCGGACTAATCGGTAGGTGCGGAAACTAACAAATCTCCCTAGATCCACCTGGATCTAGAACAAAATAGGACAGGACATGACTCTTTCCCTAAGTTATGACCATTGAAATAGCTAGTAAGGAGGAACAAGTGACATACCTTTGTATCGCTTCCTAGGGTCTCTATTGCTCCCGCTTCGCTCCAATGCTCTCGTGGGGTCAAGACCAAGACAACACAAACCAACCAAAGTGAATATAGCAAAATGTATTCAATTGTCAACTTATGTGTATGATCAAGGAATTACACAATAAAGTAAGAATGACTTTATGGGAAAAGGGCATGCCGCTGTATCATATTAATCGAAAGTAGAAGATACAACCTGATCGCCTTGATGTCGCAAGCTTCCTTTTGGTGACTCTTGGTTCCAACACACACACTTTCTCGATCCTTGCATGAAGAATATCCAATTCCTCTTGATTGACTTGCTAGAGTCTCCAAGCTCCTGTTCAAGCTGGGTTCTTCACACAATTCCTTCACCAATTCTCCAATTAATCTTTCTTAACCTTTTCCATGAGAATCCTATCAATATATAGGAGAGGATGAGATGGTTACATGGATGAGAATGATCCCACCAAATCAAGGAAACCAATAAAATGATAACCATTTGAATGCCAACCCATTCTCTAGAAGATTCCCTTCTAGAACCCTCGATACTTCTTCCTTTTTCCAAGCTTGAGAACAAGTTTGCACCCTAGGTATAGAGCATAGTGCGAGAAGTTTTCACCCTAGCTGAAGGTGGCCTGTGAGAATGGGTCATTCTTGCACCCTAGGCTATAAGCAGCCTACAAACTCTCTTTAAAAATATGTTTTCTGGAAGGAGATGAATGCCACTTTTCTCAAGAGAAAGTTCTTGTTGGGAGCATGAGTACACCATCGTCAATACACCATCAAGATGACCAAAATTATGGGTAACATAATTCCCCCCAAAGTATGAGGCTGGAATCAGTGACAGCCGAAATACTTTGTAAACTGCGTGTGTGTGTTGGAAACCAGGAGTGCACCTAATTGGAAAACTACGAACAACCAAGCATCTGCAGAATATCATACTAGTTCTGAGGTAGGAATTCCCATACTCAGATCACAGAAGGATGACATCATAAACATAGGTCATGGCCACCAATCATACACCGTGGATCGATGCTGTCAAAATATCGCATAGCCACCAAGAATACACTGTGGATCCATGCAAGAAAATTCAAATTGAGATGACATAGCCACGAGACATACAAAGTGGATCTATGTGTCAGAAAATTATACATATCCCATCACAACCTAGATCAAAGAGATGAGATCCAGGGTCTTCAATCCAGTCACCCAAAAGTACGAATCTAACCATGTGATTACATGTGTCAAAGTTGAACATGGTAGAAACCACTTGATTACTGGTCATTGATGAAACCGTTAACAAGTGTGAGGGAAAATCACCATTGATGTCAATGAATCCCAAGGTACACTAGTACAGTCCACTGAATGTGAATAAATGAGCTGCGGTCGAACATACGACATAATATCCTGATCAGGGGTCAATGATGAAAACCCACTGTCGAAAGCGAGGAAACCTGCCATTGAGGCATGCAAGTTCCAAGGTACCAAAGAATTTCTAAGTCTTGTTTCCGGATAATGAGCTAGAGTCGATGGAACAAAACTCGTCACAGGAGGTCCTTGATGTATCCCCCATCAATGACACGAAATGAGTAACAGATTTTGAAGGTGGAACAGAGCATGATGTAAGTTGAACTAGACACAGGGAAGGCCGACAGGAAGAGAATGGACAACTGCAGATGGCCGACTCAATAGAGGTTTTGGATGAACTTCTCTTGAACATATGAATGAAACGACCAATGATTTGACAACATTGCCTTAGAGACGACTCAGGATATGACCTTGTAACAAATCAAATGAGAGACAAATGGATTTCCCAAACCGGATTCAAATAATGAATAGGGGGGTGTCATGTTCAAGAGCGACACTTACTGCCAATAATATGAATACGAAAACACATCCCTTTCCCAAATTTCCCCCCACCATTTCTGGCGAGTACCTCTTTATTTTTATGCAAGCTTGAGGAGGATAGAATATGCTTGTTGATGTAATATCATCTTTTGGATGAGTCCTTCAGATTATTTTTAACAAACCCTAGGAAGGAGTGGTTCGGTCCCATTACGGGTCTGTCAATGTTTGTTTAACGTGTCCAAAGATAAAAAACTTGAAGGTTTTTCATGATTATAAAGTCTGGAAAAACACTCAAAAGAGGACTCTCTCAGTTCCTTTTTCGTAAAATAGTCTGATGAGACCAAAAAAGAGATAAATTATCACCCAACAGACACTTTCTTCAAATACTTTAACGAGCGTGAAAATAGCAAGGTCGCTCGACGACCTTTTCATGTTTAGAGAGTCTGAAAAGAGCTTAAAGAGGACTCCAGGGGGGTTCCTTTTTCGTATAACCTTGTTGAGCCCGAAAAAGTGATAAAAGTATGCTCGATCACGTTCTCATGTATTTTCGAGCATGAGAACGGACAAAGACCAAGCTCGAGGTTTTGTGAAAAAACCATAAAAAACAATTTAAACATGCGATGAAAAACAAAAAAAATATCTGTATCCCTGTGTATTAATGTCGAGGTCGTTACGTCTGCAAAAGTTGCACTCATAAGGGTATTAGGCATTAGGTTTAATAAATAAAACAATTATAAAAACCAATAAAAAATGGTAAAAGTGAATATAAGTGGGTAAAAGTTCATTTTACCATAGTCATTGTAACTTTGCCAATATTTTAGTCCAAACCCCCTCTTTTTACCTTGAATTTCGATGCTCGATTGCGGGAGGTACGAGCATCCATTCGATGAACCGTCTCTGGCAGTGAGGTAAGCTCCTTGTATTCTATCCTTTCATGGTTCAATTTTTCATTTTCATTGGTAAAATTCATGTTTTCGAGTTTGTTTTAGGGGTTAAAATTGTGCTCAGCCATTCTCGCAGGCCAGCCACACGGGACCTGCGAGAATGCATCATTCTCCCAGGTGGCCCCAAAGGTACCTATGAGAACCTCACACTGTGCCTAAAGGGCACCTGCGAGAACCGCAAAGTGAAAAAATTCTTTGAAGTTTGCTCAATAAAAAGGTTACCAAGTGTTGAAGAGAGTTGCTAACCTTCTTCTTATGTGTCTTATGCAGGCATTTGGCTATCACCATGGTTTTTGAATGGCGTGAAAGAGAGCATGAAGAAGATGATGCTATTGTTGGGAATAACCCAGGCACCGTTGCCATTTTGCAAGACTGTGGTCTCCTGAAATTCTTTCGTATCCCAGGTATGAGGGCCCAAGTCAGGCTATTGGAGTACCTTGTGCATATGTGGGATGTGGACCAACAAGTTTTACACGTAGGGGTCCACACATTGTCCTTGGATATCGAGGACATTTACTTCTTGACAGGACTGTCATGGCATGGGTACCACACTAGCTTGACTGGTAGCAGAGGTGGTGGTCTGCCTATGAGTGAATATTGTCATTTGTACTGTGTTCCAGAGGTGGAAAGGAGCAAAGGAAAAGTGGCCATTTGGGGGGTGCAGAATTTGACCCTTTGCACTATTTTGTTCACCATTTCTCATATGACTGGGATATCTTATCCTCACATGGATCTCCAGAGCTACTTTCAGTATGCCATAGAGTGTACTGAGTCTCAGGTCTTTAATTGGGCAGACGCAGTGCTTTGTAGCGTGAAGAGGTAGTTGACCAAATGCAGGAGAGGTGACCTGAAGAAATTCAGGTACGGGTCATTGTTGGTGTCCTTATTTCTTGAGAGGGTTCCCTTGCTGAGGTTGCAGGTTGAGTGGGGTTTACCGGCTCTAGAGGATCCAAGAATGCTGAGGTGGTGTCAGCTCATGGCCCGACACGTAGCTGGACCAATCATCAAATACAATGTTGCCTTCTTCGATTGGTTGCAACCACAAATGCTGATGGTCGATGATTATGCCTATGCTGGGTTGGAATTCTAAGGAGATCCAGACTTGGCCCTGCCCGAGGGCGCTAAGTGGGGGGATCTTGGTAAGAAGTACACATTTTTTACTTTTTCAATGTTTTTTTTTTGTGAATTTTATCATATGCAAATGTTTTTATGTTCGTCCAAGGTCTAATTACAAAAATTATTTTTAATGACACAGATGTGGGGACTTATTGACCACCTGGTACTTATCCTATTCAACAATGAGGAGAGGTGGCTCCAGTGCCACGATGGGACGCTGAATATTATGAAGCAGTGGAAAAAAATTTAGAGGGTTTGATAGCAGACATTCCAGACATGCCTCTTGGAGAGGTTCCACGACATTATCAACGTCATACGGTGGGAGTGTCAGAGTCCATTGGCTGACTGCTTCGTAGGGTTTCCCGGGTAGTCATGTGTTACCATGAACGTCATCCATGACGTCTCTTTGTAGAAGCTATGAGCTTCAGATTTGTAAATTTTGGTCCTCGGACAGAACTTTTTTTGTAAAAAACTTTTTGATCATTATATATACATATGAATTATACCGGTTGATATTGTGTTGTGTGAAAGTTGATGTGATTGATTTATAAATGATCCAAATGTCTGTCTAATACATAGTTAGCTAATGCATCAGTTAATGTATTTAGACATCTAGGAATATGTTGATATTCAATATAATCAAAATAACGTTCCAAGAGGCGAATTCGCAAATACACCCGTAACAAAGTAGGACTTCGAATAGCATAGACATTACTTAATTGTAGTACTACGAGCTGCGAATCGAGTCGCACAAACAAGTGACGAATACCGAGCGAGATAGCATCAATCAACAATTCGATAATGGCGCTATACTCTGTAATATTGTTGGTCGCAAAGCCGAGGCACACACCTCGTAAAGAGACAAGTTCGTTTGTAGGGGCATAAATTGCCCATGCAGCGGAAGCAAGGTTCTGAGTACTACGGCTAGCGCCATCAGCGAAGTCAAAGTAGGGTAGCGAAGACTCTGACATCTGGAAATCAAACACAACGTCACATAAGGGCAGAGACCAGATAATGACAAAAGAAAACTATAGTAACACACAAGAAGTATGATACAATAAAAATACAGGTTTTCGTGCACATGTGATCTTATGCATAGTACTTCTTCAAGAACAACCCATTTCTGGGTTCACTCAAAGGGATACCATCGTAATATACTAACTCGTAAGCTCCATTTTCCAAAACTCGTCTAACAATATAAGGACCTCGCCACATGGCTTTGAATTTTCCAGCTCCTAGCATATCTCGATCTTGTTCGTAGAGGAGAACCAGATCTCCTTCGGAGAAAACGCAAGGCTTGACATGTTTGTCGTATTGGGCCTTGACACGTTTCTTATGGGCTTCTATGACTAGGGTAGCATCGCATTGAATTTCGTCTAATCGCATAAGATACAATAGACATTCTTCCTCAACAGAAGTGTTTGGCAGGAGTTCAACAACTAGTTTTAAAGAGGGTATCTCGCATTTGATCGGGAGAATGGCTTCCAAACCATAGACTAACCGGAAAGGTGTAAACCTAGTAGCGGACTTAATGGATGTCCTGTAGGCCCACAATCCTGAAAACAACATTGTGTGCCAACTTGTTTTGTGAATCCCTATCATTCGTCAGAGCATGGTTATGAGAACTTTGTTAATTGCTTCGACTTGGCCGTTGGATTGTGGGTAATAGGGCATTGAGTTTTCATGGTGAAGACCCAAATTTTCAGTGAGTTTGTACATCATGAAGTTTCTAAAGTGGCTACCGTGATCAGTGACGATAGCCTGAGGAACTCCAAAACGAGCAATGATGTGATTAAAAATGAATAATGCTGCAGTCTTTCCAGTATTGTCAAATGTCGGCATCGCCTCGACCCATTTCGTAAAATAATCTACAGCTACAATAATGTATCCATGCCCCTGGACCGAGTGGGGGTGACATGTCATGAAATTGATGCCCCATTTTGCAAAGGGACCAACAGAGACCACAGGGTGAAGAGGAGCGAGATGTGACCATATCTTATGATTATAGGTTTGGCAAGCGTGGCACTTTTGGACGGTGATTATGCAGTCGTTAAATAAAGAAGGCCAAAAATACCCTGCTCGTAAGATTTTCTGGGCAATAGCATACCCAGACATATGACCACCACAGGCTCCAGAATGGCAGTCATTTAAGGCTTTCTCGACTTCGTCGAATGTGAGGCAGTGTCGAAAAACAAAGTCAATCCCACGACGATAAAGAGTATCCCTAAAGATGATATATTGACGGGCTTGGTAGCGTATTCGACGTCGATCAGTACTGGAAAAATTGGGTCGGAAAGTATGGGTTTGGAGATATATGATGATATCGCCATACCAAATATCGTTGAAACTAATGAGGAAAATGGATTCAGCAGGTAATGAATCGGCTGCTACATTTTCCGTTTCAGAGTAGGGAAAGTCGCATATCAACTCGGCAAACACTAAGGACTTCTTGGACTTGGCTCGTTCGAATTCCCCGTCAAACTCCTGGAGTATCACAATCCATTTGGAGTATTTTCCCCCTAGCAATTGACATGTGAGAATGTGTTGCATAGGGTTGCAGTTAGAAATCACTGTAGTCTTGCGAGAGAGGATATAGTGCCGGAAGCGTTGAACTGCTTGGATGGCTGCGAAGGCCATTTTTCTGACATGTAAATACTTGGCTTTGGTAGGCATTAGACTTCAACTCAAGTAATAGATAACATGTTTTTCATGAGAATAATCCTCTTGGACAAGAACCATACCAATGGTGTAATCCGAGGCTACAAGGTATAGGAAATAATCGCGAATGTAATCAGGGGGGAAGAGAAGCGGAGCACGTGTCAGGGATAGTTTCAAAGATTCAAAGGCTTTGTTTGTGATGGTATCCCATACGAAATCAGACCCCTTTTTGAGTAGTCGCGTAAATCCACAAGTTATCTCGGCATAGTTCGGGATGAAACGACGAAGAAAGTTTGCTTTCCCTTGCAAACTTTGTAACTGGCGAAGTGTAGAAGGAGGAGGGAGATTAAGGATTTCCTCGACCTTTAAAATATCTACCCTGATCCCTTGACGCGAAACAATAAAGCCTAGAAGTCGGCCGGATTCCACGCAGAAAACACACTTGTGGGGATTCAAGCGTATATGGTAAAACTGACAGTGGACAAAAATGGCTCGGAGGTGGATTGGATGATTGAATCAGCGCGTGGAATGAGTGGGTAATTCATCAAGATATGGTTGCATGATGTGCTTGATATCATGGAAGGCATAATACATAGCACGTTGAAAAGTTGCGCCAGTGTTCTTGAGACCAAAGGGGAGTTTTCGATAGGCGAAAGTGCCCCAAGGACAAATAAAATCCGTCTTATGCTGATCCTCGGGAACAATATTGATTTGATTATATCCAGAGAAACCATCCATCAGAGAGAAGATTTCACTTCTGGCGCAATTGTTGACAATCTGATCAACGAAGGGGGTAGGAAAGTTGTCCTTAGGATAAGCTTTGTTGATATCCCTATAATCAACGCATACATGGATTGTGCCTTGTTTCTTGTCAATCGGGACAAGATTGGAAACCCAATCAGTGAGGGCCACCGGGTAAATAAAGCCGGCTTTTAGAAGTTTCTCGACTTCAAGCTTGATAGCAGCCGCTTTATGTGGGTGAACTGGACGAAGGCGTTTCTGGATGGGTTTAGTGTCTGGGTATGTCTTGATCTCATGTATCACAATGTCGGGGTCAATACCTAGCATTTATTCATAGCTCCAGGCGAAGACGTCATGAAATTATTTGAAAAGAGACATGTAGGTGACAATTTCGTCAGGGGAACACGAAGCTACGATATGCACATGTTCGACAATTCCAGGTTTGATGGATATGTCGAGGGGAATAGTGGGTGAGATATTTCTTAAGTTCCCTTCAGAAAACACATCGTGTGTGGACTCGGGAACAATTGAAATGATGACAACGGTTGACGGGGTCGAGATCCGTTGGTACTTCTCGATGGTATGTTGCTCCAGGAAGAGAATGGAATGGTGATGTCCATCGTCCCAAGGGGTGTCTTCCATGACAAACATGATCATCTCATCTATGGGAAAAATGACACGGAAAGGATCTAGAGATAACTCACCAAGAGAGGGGGTAGAAGGGGTTGTCGATTGAATGGCATGATAGGCAGATTTGACTGGACTTAATGGCATTTCGTCACTGTAATGAAGATGATCGCCAGGGTCAGGTACCATCCATGGGTTGTGAGACGCAGGGGTTCCATGAATTGATGTGGAGATCATGTTCATTGAAGAAACAGACGAGCGTGGAACATCGGGTGGTGGAATGGGGAAAGTACCCATTAATGAAGAGTCTTTGAGAAGGCCTACATTGACGTTCTCCTAACCCGGTGGGGTTTTAGCGATGAACGGTATGTTGCGGTTACGCATATCCGAGCTAAAGAAGGCTAATTGGTTGATGGTGACTACCTTTCCTTGATGTGGGAAATGTACAACACGAAAAAGAGTCGACACGACTACGTGCATGGAATCGATCCAGCTACGACCAAGCCGAAGATTGTAATCGAGAGGAGTGTCAAAGACTTCCACTTCGACTTCGATCGTTTTTCCTTCTAGCATGATTGGCAATGAAGGAAGGACACCGTAAGGCTTAAAATCAGAGCCATTGAAGGCTTTGAGAGTGTTCTGGGATTCAGTCAAAGAGGGAGAGTCGATGGCTTTCCTGTAGGTAACAGACATGACACACGTCAAGGCACCCTCGTCGATGACGGTTCTACAAATTTTTTTGTCGGAGACAATCACTTGGATTTGGAATGCAAGTTGAGGGGGTAACCTTGGAATGTGATATTCCAAGTCAAAAATTATTAAATTTGTGTCCGTCGGGTCGATTTCGCCGATAGCTTTCAACAGTGCCTTCCGTTGTGTAGGACAACTTTGAAGGACTTTGAGGGCTGACATCGCAGAAGGTGCTTGGGCCAAATCTTCAACAATGTTGTAGTTTTGGGCAGCACGAGCATGAGGATTGAAAGCCAATTTCTGAACGACACCCTTTGGAGGGGGTCGAAGAACTATGTCAAGGCTTGGTCGTTCGAGATGAAGAGGACCATTGGTAGGTGGAGTCGCAGGAGAGGGTTGTACCAATGAAGGAGGTAGATCATCAACCTTCTCTTTAGAGGGAGAATAATCTTTGGCTCGAGTGGTGAGTGAAATGTCATTCTTCTTTGAATCACCAGTACACATCAATACATAGGACGTAGTAAAAGGGGAAGGTTGGTCCTGAATGACCAATTGGGCCTGTTTTTGAGAGGGGAAGGGTTGGGACAGAACGGCCGGAGCAGGTGGTTTTGGGGCTCCTCGAAGGAACTTAGTGACCTCGGCACATCAAGGAAAATCCTTCATGTAGTGATCATCACCATAGATAAGATAAGGGTATCGAGGTTTGCGCTTATCCCTATCGTCAACAGGTGGAGTTTTTTTTTTCTCTGCTTGTAAAGTATTTTTGTCCTCCTTATTCTTACCCTTTCCTTTTCTGGATTTGTTTTTACTAGCTGGGGTAGATTGAACTGCATTTACCTCAGAAGTCTTGCCGGTGGGAAGGGTAGGAGATGAATCATTTTGAGCATTAGAAGAAATAGGTTTGGGGTTGGTTCTTGAGGCAGAATGTGGTTGGGCATGGAAAGTGCCAATCACACCATCGACTGCATGAGAGGCAGCTGGAGTACTTGAAGTGGTGGAAGTGGAAGGACAAGGTGCATCAGGGAGTAAGTCGTAAAGAGTACTCGTTTGTGAGTAAACGAGGTCAAGATATTGAGCACGACTTATGGCTTGTTCTTCTGAGATAGCTCCACATATGGCGATGTCACGAGTGATGTCATTCACAAATGATTTTGTGAACCACTCTGCCAGTAACTGATCGGGAAGTTTGAGTTTGATGAGACGTTGTCTCCTTTGCCATTCATGAATGTGATCGGATATATGAGTGGCTTTGATTTGTTTGAAAGAACTCAAAATCTCGGTCCCCATTTCATAATGGATCGGTAACTGGTAGTGGGTGAGGAAGGCCATAGCTAGGGTGTTGAAGTCGGTGAAGAAACCTCATGGTAATTCTATATACCACTTCACAACAGAACCCGTGAGAGTTCTTTGAAAAAGACGTAAACGAATAGAGTCATGCATCAAGGAGTTGGATGAGAACCAGAGGTGAAAATTCATGACGTGATTGTTTGGGTCCTCTCCCACTTTTCCATTGAATTTAGGGATGTCTGATGGTATCTTGGTTTGTATAATGGGCCATTGGGGAGAGTGACGAATTGGATCTTTTAAAATCCTTGATAGATCCGGTAGATCCAAAGTGGCCAAGAAGGGTAACTGTCTATTCACATGAGGGTTTTGGTGGCTTTGGGGAGGAAGCCCCGTTGGCAAACCAGTGGGACCATAAGCAGTATGCATATAATGCAAAGACCCAGACAGATTTGGTGGTTGTTGTGGAGTAAAGTAACTCATGGGATTGTATCCTTGAATAGGGACGTGAGTTTGAGCATTCGATCCCCAAATAGGATTGGACGTACCTGGATATGGTTGGCCTATACTAAGGGGTATAACGGATGTAGCTGGAAGTTGTTTCCCCCCAGTCGATTGAGGATTATGTTTTATCATATGGTTCCAATATTGGGCCAAGGATAGAGGTATGTTTTGTCCGTAGGGTGGGGTCAGTGGGGGTTGTCCTCCAATCGGAGGTTGTGTTCCAATTGGGCGTTGTGTTCCAATTGGGATTTGTGTTCCAATAGGATTTTTCCCTACAAGGGGGGGTTGAGTCAAACCTCCTTGGTGGAATTGTCCACCAACAAGAATCTTGTAATTTGGTGTGAATGATGGAATAGTGCCACTAGGATTAGTGTTGCCGGTAGAGGACGAGAAAGGTCCTCCTAAAGGGGGTTGAGGAAGTGTAGGAATGAAGCCGAGAGGAGAGTGCCCAGAAGAAGAGGGACCACTAGGAGTTCCGTATGGGGTTTGTGTAGGAGTGGGAATAGAAGCATTCAACGCACGGTATCCGAGTGGAAGTGTCGGGGTGACACTGGGTGAGAGAAATGTGCCGATGGGGGCTTGACTAGCCACTGTAATCCCGGTGTGAATACTTGTAGTGTCTGTGTAATGGACCATTTCTATAGGGATGATCAAGATGTGGTTAGATCACGAAGCTTCTATACCAGGAAAATAATAAGCAGTAGTAAAAGGTACTACGTCTGGGTCAGAGGTTTTGGGGAACATAGGTGAGATGGTGATTTCAACGCCTGATCCTGCACCAAAGAGATCCCGTCTAAAAACGCCAGAAGACCAAAAAGGATCTTGGCCCTTAGGTCCTAGAAAGGGTCCAGTTGGTGATCCAAAAGACAACACAACTAAGTCTATGGAAGAGTTCACTCTCATAATACGTCTCTCAAAATCGGGGTGAAGTCAAAATTCCTCTCGAGTATTTGTAATTTGGAACCATTCTAGAGAGTCAGTTGTTTCCACTTGTGGAGTGGTGACATCTTGGAGTTCACTCTATTGAGGAGAGCCATCAGGTGAGCTTGTAGGCTGGGGTTGAGAACCTTCCAGGTTTTCTGGAGGTAAGCCCTACATTCTACGTGAACAATGTGGAGGGTCTATTGTGAACGAGTTATGAACTTACGAAGAAAGTCCTATGGTCAACTTGGGTAAACAAACAACACGCGCTAGTAAACAAAATCTAGGAAACAATACCAAGCAAACAAGACCTTCTAATTTCGAAGTCACTAGTTGGTGATGAAATCCAACGTCGCAATAATGAGACGAGAAGGGGCTGGGCTAGGGTGGAAAATTTACGCTGATGACCTGCTTAACGGACTTACACACTGGTGTAAGCTCCCACACATAATCGTGGGTATACCCTCCAAGGAGCCCGAGTGAGTTTGGCCAACGTCGATTCCAGGTACCGTGAAGACTTGCCCCTTTATAGTCACCTTGTGTAAGACCCTAAGAAGATAGGCCAATAAGGTTACCACCGACAAAAATAAATCCTGGGGGAACAATCGACAGTCCGATCCACACGCAAGGGTAGGGTATCTAGCCCGAAATCAACTCGAGAGGTTTCCACTCATCATTGTGGGTATACCTCCAAGTGACCCCCGTAATACATGCAATATCTACATTGATATCGACAAAGCAGGGTGAGTAACTCTGCCAATATCAATGTGACCTCGGGTTTGGCCCTTGTGTGAGAAGGGCTTCCCAGGACAAAATGTTGTAATTGGAATTTGACACTCCATAACACAAGATGCTATTGTGTGTTTTTTTCTTTGGAGAGTGTATCTCTCTGCCTATTCCAAAGTGCTAGCCTAGCTAATTGTTGGTGTAATAGAGCCCTAGAAAAGAGTTACTAGTTAAATTTTAAAATTGCGCAATGTTATT
>SNQJ01S0042513.1:99737-111174 GCA_010110895.2 Picea sitchensis
GGGGGTCTGGAATCCACTGACAGTCTTTGATCTACGCGTTGCTAGATCGACTGTCGATCTAAGCGTGTTCTTTATTCTCCATGCGTGAATGCAGTATATAAGGAAAAACTTAGGCTTAATGGCCTTTTTGATAGTTTGTTTCACTGCTTCCCTTACTTTTGTCACCATGGGGTTAGGAAAAACCACTCAGCGTCAAAAATCATGAATTTTCCTTTTCCTTTCCTTTCCTTGAAACTAATTTGCAGAAATGAAATATTATTTGCAAGCCAAAATACACCCAGAGTGAAAAATTTCCAGTCACCAAATGATACTATGAATTATAGGGTTATAACAATGTAGATAGAACCAGAGAGAAAGACTCAAGTCACAAATCTTCATCCTGTTGCACTTGTCCTACAGTGTGCTTAATGAATCTCTCCATCAAACTGTAAGTGCCCCTAGTGACTTGTTCGATCGCATTCTACATTGTATTTCATCTCATCACACACGATTCATTGCATTGGATCAAGGAATCCTACATATTTTCATCTGCACAATATTCAACACACAACATCACAGTTGACTCTGTCACTTGTCAATTGCTTAAAACATCGTCGTGTTGCGGCATAAACATATGTTGAGTCATTCTAGGATCACAAATAAGGGAATTATTTGCATTAAAGCACAGAGGTTATCCTCCTATTTTGTTTTCACTCCTGGAAGACTCAATCACTTCTATGATTTCTTTTTCATCGTTTATCCCTTCATCCTTCAATCCTTTTGCACACATATGTTTTCAGCATTTCATGATTTTTTCTAGGAGTTCCACTTCATGTGGATTTGCAATAGTTCAATAGAAAGAATCCTTCTGTGCACTTCCTTTTCTTGTGTACCAACTTTGAACCATACTATCTATTCGCAATTCAATATGTGTGTGCACTTCCTCTACATGTGCATCATGTTGGCATAAATGACAACATATTCTCAACAAACTCCCCCTTTTCCATTGACTAAAACTTTTATTGTTGAGTTTCTCCCCCTATAACTTTGTTCCTCTGGCCTTCACTCCCCCTTGTTGTATGTTGTTGTTTGCACTCCCCCTTGCTGTATAATGCTCTTTTTCGTAGTTGTATGTTTCTCCACCTTTGACATCAATGGAAAATTGAACAATTCTTTTGACTGTGCATATCTTTAGAGTGACTCCTCCTATCAGAATGTTGTATTTCATGCTACCCAATTTCTTGCGCCGCTCCCCCTGAGGCTGAACAGGTATTTTCAGTAGCCTCCAATATATCATGAAGGTTATGTTCCTCAATGAGGAGTGGGAAAGACTCCCAACTTCTCTCTGAGGTACTCAAAGGATTCCATAGGTAATGGCTTGGTAAAGATATATGTGATCTGCTCTCTGGAAGGAACATATTCTAGTTTAACCACCTAATCCTGAATCTGATCTCTGAGAAATTGTTACTTGATGTGTATGTGCTTAGTTTTAGAGTTTTGAATAGGATTTTTGGAGAGATTAATAGAACTTGTATCATCGCACATGATAGAAATAGGTTGATCATGTTATCACCATAACAATTTGGTATGGACTACAAATTTCAGATTTAGCAGAGGGATAAAGTAGAGTAGAGATACGACGTGATTTGGAGGAATGGGCTACATCTGGCAGAGAAGGGTCAATATAGAGGAGGCATGAAAGGTGGGGCCTAACGGACCATAGATCATGGAGCGGCCCAGATCAACATCCAAGACCCATATCGGGCAATGAAATAGCACGAGGTTTAATTATGTGAGAGCGGGCTAGGGAAAATACCGCGATTTCTTTTCGCGGATGTGTGGCAACACCAGAGGTACATCAGGGCGAAAATAGGTCTACTCAAAACTGTTTTTTCCAGCCCCCGATATCGGAAGTTGATGGTATTATCACATGTTAATCTGCATATTATTTTCCCAAAGAATCTTGTCCTTGTGTTATCTTTCCACTCAGATTTTAATACTTTTTCACCAGCTCCGTCAAGCTCCCATCACCTAAATCCTTCACCCAATGGATCATCCAAAACGGTCATGTACTCCATGAGTCAAAAATTGGCAAATATCCCAAGCCTTAATTCTTATCTAAATCCCTTAGTTCCATTACTTCATTCATTTTTAACCTTATATTGATATTCCCGTTGAAAATAAAAAAATATTCCTTTATTAAGCACCCTAATCCTATCCACAATGTCATGTGTTAAGCCTCATATGCCCAAAGTCCTTAGAAAATAGAAAAAAGGGGTTTATTATTATTAACATAAATATTTTTATATTAAAATATTTATATTAATATTTAATCCAATATTTAATTTATGGAATCACGTCAAATTATATCATGGGCACGAATCTCAATTTATAACGAGGAAAAGTCAAATAGAGAGGAAGTTAATTATGTGAAGGCGGGCCGGGAAAAACTATCGTGGTTTATTTGGTGGACATGTGTTTTTACATGGAGCACATCGGAGGTAAAAGAAGTTTGGATTAAACCACTCTAGCCAAAGCCCAATGTAATAAATGCACCATTTATCATATGTTTAATGTGTAGCATTTTTCCAGGAGTGCATTTCAACAACAAATATGGAATTTCTAATAAATGAAATTCCTCCTCACGGTGAAAAGGTTTTACGGAGGTAAGATTTAAGTTTTACAAATTAAAGACATTAATGCTTATTTCCATGCAAAAGATTTAAATGGGAAGATGCACTGAACGAAGACTTGGATAATTATTTATCCAAAGATTTACGAAGTAAAAGAAGAATATAAAAGGTATTTTACCAAAGATGGTAAAATGGAAAAACACACAGTAAATGTTTTTCCACAGTGAAACAGTAAATTGGAAAAACATTACACAGTAAATGTTTTTTATAGGGAAATGGTAACAGTAAATGTTTTTTACAATGAAATGGTGAATTGGGCAAACAAGACATGGTTTTAAAAACCATCGGCATGAATTAAATTATGGAAATTTAATTCTACAAGATAGAAAAATATTTGGGAATTCTTTTTATTTCAAATATATTATTCCCAAATATTTAATGAGAATATGGATAAATTAGATTAAATTTGAAAGAGTATAAGTGAAATTTCAAAGAGAACATGGCAGAGGAAGGAGTTGGAGCGTCAGAGGAATCTGCAGGGATCATGAAACGTTTTTTTTTTCTGAAAACTGTCATTTGTAATCATTGTAGAAGTTGAACCATTTCATTTCAGTTATTGTAATCAGTTACACACTGAAGGAACTCGAATTGTATAAGTATTAGAGGTTCTGAGTGTATTAATGGCGGGCAGAAGTGCAAGGGCACATTTCTAGTTGTTCTGAACTTCATTGTAGTTTTCTGGGGCTGAATTGAATACATATGCAACAACTTTGAAGTCTTTATGAAAAGATTCTAATGGTGGTGATATGAGATTTGTCTTCCCTCATTGTATGTGTTTCCTATGATATTTTATGCCATATACATTTTTCTTATGTTTAAATTGGAGATTTAAAGGCCCAAAATTCATCATTTGATGCTCTTGTCTTAAGAAATTTAAATTGTGTATGTTTCTTCTTAGCTAATTCATAATTCATTTTCGTAATGCTCGGATGCAATTATTTGTTTCTCTTTGCTCTTACAACTCTAATTAAATTCAAGTTATAACTCAGATTCATTGCCTCATTTATCCTTTATCCTCTGTAGAGTTCTACAGGCCAGTCAATGTTTTCATTCAATTTCAGAATTTTGACTCCATAGCCCAAAGTGTTCCTCCCCTTCCTTGCCAACAACTTTATTAAAAACCCCCAAAACAAACCAAATCTAGCCACCAATTTCCAACAAAATATCAAGTGACACGAGAGATCCCTCTCTGAGTTGAGCAGGCTAGTGCCTCATCTCTAAAGATGGTTGAAATAGTTACCTCTATTGTTTTCCTACCAGCCGGACAAAATTTATAGAGTGCTAACAGATCACATGGAACTTGAATATCCTTGAGATTGGTCTTTATCCATAACACTTATGTGCAACAGGATGATGCATCGATACACTTTGCTTCAGTTGTAGAGAGATAAATGGAAGTTTGATTCTTGCTAAGATAGGATACTAAAAAACTACCAAGGAAGAATGCACCTCCACTAGTGCTTTTAATATCATCAATACTTCCTTCCCAATCTGCATCTGTATAAGATTCGAGAACTAGGTCTGTGTTTTATGTATACCACAATCCATAATCAATAGTTCCTTGCAAATACCTAAATATTCTTTTTACTACAAGAACATGAGTTTCCTTAGGATTGGCATGAAATCTACTTACCAGACCCACTACTTGTATGATGCCAGGCCTTGAAGTTGTGAGATAGAGTAAATTTCCTATCATAGACCTGTACATGGTCTGATCTACTTCTGGGGCATCATCATCCTTTCTTAGTTTACATCTGTTAGTCATTGGAGTGTGTACTGATACACAGTTTTCCATGCCAAATTTGTTTGCTATTTCCTTGAGATACTTACCTTGAGAAATGAAAATTCCCTTTTCTGATTGATAAATTTGTAACCCAAGTTGTTACGAGGAAAATCACTCTATGGCATGGGGAAAATCACAACAGATGGAAATGACTACAGAGATAAACTCTAATCTCAGGTATGTTATATAATCAAATATGCTAACAAGATAGGATAAAGAGCCTAGCTCGTCCAAACGTTCAATGAAGTCCACCTTTGAGCACTTGATTCAAAGAAATACACCTGCAACTGGTCCTCAACAACCAAGATACACAAGCATATGGTGATAATATATAAAGTTATCACATATAATAGCATAATCCATCAATATTTATAACAAATATGACCATGGAATAAAAATTCATATATTTGCAAGACATTAATTGAACGACAAAATAGTATTTCTATTAAAATGTAATCAACAGAAGTGTATGAATGACAAACTTATGTGTCGGCATGTTCATAACCAAGAAACTAAGTCCCTTCCAGCTGGGCCTCCACCACTTCAATCATCCACCAAAGGAAAGCTCATATAAGAGAGACAATGAGGTTCTCCATCACATAGGGAAGAGTTTGGGGGTTGAACAATGTGTTCAGACTTAAAAGGACAAAGGGATGCAGACTCAATATGAATTGAATAATTTCTCCAGAGTAACTTTCCTCTGAAAGTTGAATTCTTCTCCTCTTTTCCACGGCTTGGATATGGCCCATTTATAGCCTTCAAATGGAATTGAAGGGATGATTCAGAATGTTTCCAGTATATGGAAGGTCAAGGATCATGGATCGCATGACGTGACATGGAAACCTAACACCATTTTTTAATTTTGAGCACAAAACCTGATGTATGTCGGATGTAATGGTCCAACTAGTGTATACGCATGTTGTATAGATGTTAGGGCGCGTATATGTGGAAAAAAACATTTTTTATCTCTAGGAAATACAAAAGGGGACTTCAAGTCTGCATAGGGAAATGGAAAAGGATGTTTTAGCAAGTTGCACGAGGTGAGGAAAATCTTGCTATAACAGATTCCCCCTTGTTATCACTAAAATTTTGTCTGCAAATGGTTACAGGAATACAACATCTCTAAACACCTATTAATGCACTTGCAGCACCAAGAAATCATTTTCCAAGAGGTAAAAACTATACAACTGGTCAAAAAATTAGCATGCATTAAACCACTAAAGGAAGCGTGTGCAGAGTTCGTGGGCCAAAGAATCCCATAGAGCGCACAATGCACCATATGTGCGACTCTGTACAAGAAATTCCATGCACACCTATGAACGATGCATTTATGTTTCTTGTTGACCCCCCACCCACTTCTAGACTAGCTCCCAACTTGACTTGACCCTCAAATCTTAGCTGAATCCGAGTGGGAGGCTGGTAAAAGACCTAAGGGTGCCCTAAAGGGCCCCTTGTTCACACTAAAGACCAGTTGGATATTACCTCAAAGGGAAGCTATAAAAGGATGACATGGGTGCACTTAGAATTCAAGAATCTGATTGTATTGTTGTGTTGCCTCTATTCTCCTATAAGAAACATAATTTCTTCTTGGAGAATACAAGCAACATATTGTTCAGCTATTCACCTCACCCCTTGAGGGAATAAGCTTGGATTTCTTCACCATTTTCTTTCTAGTTTTCCATTTGTAAGAAGATCTCTCACATAGTGGAATCAAGATCCCTCCCAAGGAGGAAGAGGGGATCCACAAGTCCCCCTGTCTAGTTTTCCATTTGTAAGAAGATCTCTCACATAGTGGAATCAAGATCCCTCCCAAGGAGGAAGAGGGGATCCACAAGTCCCCCTGTCTCTATGGTGTTAGCCCACTAATATAATTCTCCATTGGTGGCATGATTATTGGTCATTTGTTTGATTAGTTTTGGTTCTAATTCCCTCATGCATTTTAGTTTCATTTCTTTACTTACTTCTTTAGTTGTTGTTAGCTTAGTTATTTGTTTATTTCATGTGATTAAATTGTTTGATTCATACACTAACCCCTCTCATGTCTAGCAGACCCAACTAGACTTGTAAGTGCCCCTCTTTTGTTCATTCAAGTGATGAAAGGGACACAACAGATTGGAGACCATATTGGGGATAAGGTATCAATTTCCTCCCTATTTGGGTTGTTTGAGCACTTCTTTTTTATCCATTTTCTTTGCAGGTATTATAATCGGCCTATCATTGTCTGCAAAGAGCTAAGTTTGGAGTTGGAAGAGGATAATTTCACTTAAAATCCCTCCCCCCCGATGTGTATCAAAACGTGCGCGGGTATTTTGGACCACAGACGTGCATTCAAAGCATCGTGCGCCCACAGCGTTTATGTTCTCTGCGCATTCTACGCACAATGCGCCCAAATATTTTATGTTCTTTGCACACTGTGTGCCCATTGCACCTCTGTCTGAACTGTAACCCACGCATATGTCTAGAGTCTTGAAATTGTAAGAGTTTTTTGTGATTTTTGAAGGCCCCTAGCCTTCAAAATCTTGTTTTTATGCAATTTGTAAAATCACTACACTTAGATTCCCTCTCCACATGAAGGGTTAGTCAAAACATAGGCACTAAGGGGGTTAAAAAGATCCATATTTCTCCTCTTTTGTTTTGATTCACCACATGGATGGCTTGTTTTGATTGTAAAATTTAAGTTGAGATCATTTACTATCACATATATAAACACTTCCATTGGGACCAGAAATTGAACTTTAATCATTAAGTATGCTCTTCTCTCGCACCATAGCACGATCTTGAGAATTAGAAACGTGATTAAGGAGACATTTCATCTCCCTTAAAATCTTTAGGGAAGGACAAAGCCCCCCTAGGGATCCTCTTAGTTTCTTTTCAAAACATCTTAAATTTGTAAGGGCCCATACATGCCCACATGTTGCAAAGATAGGATATTTTTAGAAGCTACTTTCTTATTTTACATCTCTAGGGGAGTTTAAAGGTTATAGTAATGGGCCCATACATGCCCACATGTTGGCAATCTAGGATAGTTGTTCAAAATATTTATTACATTAAATCACATTAGGGAGTTTAAAGGATTGGTAAGGACCCACATGTCCACATGCTAGTTCTTTAGGGATTTTAAAATTTTGCAAGGTTGTACCAATGGAATCTAGTGAGATAGGTAATAAAGATTTGTAAGGACCACAGGAAGTCCATTTGTTTCAAGGTGACACCTAAATTATTAAAAATTTGGCACATTTTCTCACTTGATCACACACAAAGTCACTACTCACTCACAAAATTTCATCTCGAATCATGGAGGTTGAAGTAAGTTTCCTCCAAAGGGATTCTGAAACATCCCGCTATTTCTTGAAGAAATTATCCACACCCACTTAAATCAAATGAGATTGGTTCACACCTCCGATCTCTCAAACAACCACATATAAAAAAATTCTAAAAACTCACTAAGTTTTCCTCCACAGGAGGTGCCAAAAGAAATATTTTAGTCTAGGTAGGATCTCGGGGGTAGGCATCCAAATAACCCCCTCTTATCTAGTTCTCACATATTCAAACATTAGAGGTTGACAAATAGGGAACTTTAAAATCCTCCAAGTCAAGTGTTCCTAACACCATAAGGAAGGGCGATACCCATGAAGGTTTGAAGTCCAAGTTTTGGTTTTTCTGTGCATCCCCCCTTGACGCACCCACCTCTTGGAAGAGATCCAGCCCATGGCCCATTTTTTAGGCTGAAAATCTAAATGTCACACTTTGACCAAGGTACCTAGTGGTCAAATTTTAGGACATCTACCCAGGTGGCAATTATGGGCTCCAATTGCACCTTGATCATATTTTGTGTGGCTATTGGGAAATATCGCCAGCTCTTTCGAGATATGCACCCTTGTTGGCAGCAAGGTGAAGTGGAAAGAAGGATGATCGTGGGGAAAGAAATCGTGCAGAAACTGAAGTAACAGCTGGAGGAAAACACAACATGCGTGCTGTAAGAAGGCGTGCACAAGGAAAGAGACAGTTGGAAGGAAGAACAACACGCATGCATGGGAGGAAGACATAATGTTGGTAGGGTTAGGGTTTTGGTAATATATTGTAAATACATGAAGAGCCTGAAATATATCAATATATATACGTAGGTATCATAGGGGGTTCCTTCTTGTTAGTTCGGTTTTTCATTGTTACATCATAGATATGCACGAGTCGATGTGAATTGTAATGTTGTTATGTACTATTTTGTAAGTTGTTGAGCTATAGGAGAGGAGAGAAGGAAGGTCTAAGGATTAGATCATAGGTTGAGGAGCCTGGTGTGATCTAGTTCACCTCATATAGATCTTACCCATCTGAGGAGAATTGTAAGCGCACAACACCGGATATGCAGAACTACCATAATAAAAGAGCCAAGAGCCAAATCTTTGTGAATGTAGCTTGGGAGGGGGTGAACCACGGTAACATCTATGTAATGGGATGAATGCATGCATATATTTACCATATTTTTAGTAGTTATTTGTTATGCTTAATGAATGAATGAGTTGTTACATTGTTGCTTAGTTATTGTTGCAATATTGAGGGAATAAGTCATGAATAACAGTAGGTTGCAATCAAAAGTTATAATAAATGGTCCAGAATACAGATCCCATATCTTGCGCTCAATCATAGGCTGTAAACACATGAGTCAGTTCAGGCCAGGCATATTTCACACCATAATCCTCCCGTTGTTAATGGATTCGGCATTCCTGCACCATATTTTCCCAAGTATCTACACCACGCGAAGTAGGTAGTAGTTCAGTATTAAGAATGGAAGGGCACGATCCTACCATCGGGTTACTAGAATTTTGAGGAGAAGATGCAGAAGACCCTGAGAAGCACTTGTTCATTTGTGCAAAGATATGGGAAGCAAAACAGATCACTGATGAAGACACCAAACTCGTACAACTAGCTATTACGCTAAGAGACCGCACACTAAACTAGTACAAGAGTCTAGACACAAATAGTGCCCCTGGGATGACTAGGACACTGGCAGATATTAAGAATTTACTGATTAATGAGTTCCAGAAGCCGAGTTCAGAGGATCAGTACATGAACGAGATGATCGAAATAAGACAGAAACCATGAGAGTCTGAATGGGATATTGACCAGAGATTCAAGCGATTGAAGGGAAAGTTAAAATACCTCATGACCAATATGCAGCATCGGCACCTATTTGTCAATTCACTACTGTTACCCATAATTTTGGTCATCTTGATGGTGTATTGATGATGGTGTACTCAGGCTCCCAACAAGAACTTTCTCTTGAGAAAAGTGGCATTCATCTCCTTCCAGAAAACATATTTTTAAAGAGAGTTCGCAGGTTGCTTATAGTGTAGGGTGCGAGAATGACCCATTCTCGCAGGCCACCTTTAGCTAGGGTGCGAACTTCTTGCATTGTGCTCTATACCTAGGGTGCGAACTTGTTCTCAAGCTTGGAGAAAGGAAGAAGTATCAAGGGTTCTAGAAGGGAATCTTCTAGAGAATGGGTTGGCATTCAAATGGTTATCATTTTACTGGTTTCCCTGATTTGGTGGGATCATTCTCATCCATGTAACCATCTCATCCTCTCCTATATATTCATAGGAGTCTCATGGAAAAGGTTAAGCAAGATTAATTGGAGAATTGGTGAAGGAATTATGTGAGGAACCCATCTTGAACATGATCTTGGAGACTCTAGCAAGTCTATCAAGAGGAATTGGATCTTCTTCATGCAAGGATCGAGCAAGTGTTTGTGTTGGAACCAAGAGTCACCGAAAGGAATCTTGTGACATCAAGGCGATCAGGTTGTATCTTCTACTTTCGATTAATATGATACAATGGCATGCCCTTTTCCCATAAAGTCATTCTTACTTTATTGTGTAATTCCTTGATCATACACATAAGTTGACGATTGAATACATTTTGCTATCTTCACTTTGGTTGGTTTGTGTTGTCTTGGTCTTGACCCCACGAGAGCACCGGAGCGAAGCGGGAGCAACAGAGACCCTAGGAAGCGATACAAAGGTATGTCACTTGTTCCTCCTGTCCTATTTTGTTCTAGATCTAAGTGGATCTAGGGAGATATGTTAGTGTTCACACCTACCGATTAGTCTGACAACAAAATTGGCGACTCCACTGGGGATGCAACCCATTTTTTTTGTGTTTTTTTGTGTTTTTCCTTGGCCATTTTCTCTTGCCTTACCTTTCTCCATTTCTATCAATATTTGAGTCTTCAGGACACCCTGATAGACTCCCTGGGTCCAGAAGTCCCTTCAAATGTTTTGTCTTTTTCCAAAATTTTGCCTAGTTTCAGGCCTTCTCGCACTGAACCCTATAGTGGCCTACGAGAACACCTTGAGTTCGCACTTTGCATTTAAGTCCAATGCGAGGTTATCACACCCTGCTCAAAGGTAGCCTGCGAGAATGCTCCATTCTCGCATTGTGTATTACTGATAGCCTGCGAACCCTCTTTTAAAATTTTTGGATTTAAGGTTTTTTCATGCTCAGATGCCCAGATCAGTATAGGTGTCTGAAAAGAACTTCTTGGACCATTGGTTGATGTTTTCTTGACTTCGGATTTTGTGCACGATTAGTCTTCAGAAATCAAAGGCTCTTCCTGTCCATCTTTTTCTCAACTTTCATCTCTTGACTTTTCTTAGCAAGGATATACTCTCTGATCCTAGAATCTGAGTACTTGTTTGGTTAGGAGTCGGTGATCGGTTTGACAATTGGGATTCTTTGTCTTTCTCATTTGCTCATTATTTGGAAGATCATTGTTCTCATGCATTTGAAAAGACTAGTTTTGTCTGTTTGTCATTTTTGTTCCCATTGAAAGATTGGTTTGGGTTTTTGTTTATTGCTTGTTCATTAGTTATTGGTTTTCCTTACCTTCACCACCATGGTGTAGATCCTTTTTGAAAAGTAAAAAACATTTTTCTTTTAAAAGCATTTTCGTTTTGAAAATATTGAAAATCAATTGTTGAAATTG
>SNQJ01S0042513.1:115399-127304 GCA_010110895.2 Picea sitchensis
ATGTATTTTGGACCACAGACGGGCATTCAGAGCATCGTGCGCCCACAACGTTTATGTTCTCTGCGCATTCTACGCACAATGCACCCAAATATTTTATGTTCATCACGCATTGTGTGCCCACTACGCCTCTGTCTGAACTGTAACCCACGCATCTGTCTAGAGTCTTGAAATTGTAAGAGTTTTTTGTGATTTTTGAAGGCCCCTAGCCTTCAAAATCTTTCTTTTATGCAATTTGTAAAATCACTACACTTAGATTCCCTCTCCACATGAAGGGTTAGTCAAAACATAGTCACTTAGGGGGTTAAAAAGATCCATATTTCTCCTCTTTTGCTTTGATTCACCACATGGATGGATTGTTTTGATTGTAAAATTTAAGTTGAGATCATTTACTATCACATATATAAACACTTCCATTGGGACCATAAATCGAACTTTAATCATTAAGTATGCTCTTCTCTCGCACCATAGCACGATCTTGAGAATCAGAAACGTGATTAAGGAGACATTTCATCTCCCTTAAAATCTTTAGGGAAGGACAAAGCCCCCCTAGGGCTCCTCTTAGTTTCTTTTCAAAACATCTTAAATTTGTAAGGGCCCATACATGCCCACATGTTGCAAAGATAGGATATTTTTAGAAGCTACTTTCTTATTTTACATCACTAGGGGAGTTTAAAGGTTATAGTAATGGGCCCATACATGCCCACATGTTGGCAATCTAGGATAGTTGTTCAAAATATTTATTACATTAAATCACATTAGGGAGTTTAAAGGATTGGTAAGGACCCACATGTCCACATACTAGTTCTTTAGGGATTTTAAAATTTCGCAAGGTTGTACCAATGGCATCTAGCGAGATATGTAATCAAGATTTGTAAGGACCACAGGAAGTCCATATGTTTCAAGGTGACACCTAAATTATTAAAAATTTGGCACATTTTCTCACTTGATCACACACAAAGTCACTAGTCACTCACATAATTTCATCTCGAATCGTGGAGGTTGAAGTAAGTTTCCTCAAAAGGGATTCTGAAACATCCTGCTATTTCTTGAAGAAATTATCCACACCCACTTAAATTAAACGAGATTGGTTCACACCTCCAATCTCTCAAACAACCACATATAAAAAAATTCTAAAAACTCACTAAGTTTTCCTCCACAGGAGGTGCCAAAAGAAATATTTTAGTCTAGGTAGGATCTCTGGGGTAGGCATCCAAATAACCCCCTCTTATTTGGTTCTCACATCTTCAAACATTAGAATTTGACAAATATGGAACTTTAAAATCCTCCAAGTCAAGTGTTCCTAACACCATAAGGAAGGGAGATACTCGTGAAGGTTTGAAGGCCAAGTTTTGGTTTTTCTGTGCATCCCCCCTTGATGCACCTACCTCTTGGAAGCGATCCAGCCCATGGCCCATTTCTGAGGCCAAAAATCTAAATGTCACACTTTGACCAAGGTACCTAGTGGTCAAATTTTAGGACATCTACCCAGGTGGCAATTATGGGCTCCAATTGCACCTTGATCATATTTTGTGTGGCTATTGGGAAATATCGCCATCTCTTTCGGGATATGCACCCTTGTTGGCAGCACGGCAAAGTGGAAAGAAGGACGATTGTGGGGAAAGAAAGCGTGCAGAAACGAAAGTAACAGCTGGAGGAAAACACAACATGTGTGCATGCAAGAAGGCATGCACAAGGAAAGAGACTGTTGGAAGGAAGAACAACATGCGCGCATGGGAGGAAGACATAACATTGGTAGCATTAGGGTTTTGGTAATATATTGTAAACAGATGAAGAGCCCAAAATATATCAATATAGATACATAGGTATCATAGGGGGTTCCTTCTTGTTAGTTCGGTTTTTCATTGTTACATCATAGATATGCACGAGTCGATGTGAATTGTAATGTTGTTATGTACTATTTTGTAAGTTGTTGAGCTAGAGGAGAGGAGAGAAGGAAGATCTAAGGATTAGATCACAGGCTGAGGAGCCTGGTGCGATCTAGTTCACCTCATATAGATCTTACCCATCTGAGGAGAATTGTAATCGCACAGCACCGGATATGCAGAACTACCATAATAAAAGAGCCAAGATCCAAATCTTTGTGGATGTAGCTTGGGAGGGGGTGAACCACGGTAACATCTATGTAATGGGATGAATTCATGCATATATTTACCATATTTTTAGTAGTTATTTGTTATGCTTAATGAATGAATGAGTTGTTACATTGTTGCTTAATTACTGTTGCAATATTGAGGGAATAAGTCATGAATAATAGTAGGTTGCAATCAAAAGTTATAATAAATGGTCCAGAATACAGATCCCATATCTTGCGCTCAATCATAGGCTGTAAAGACATGAGTCAGTTCAGGCCAGGCATATTTCACACCATAATCCTCCCATTGTTAATGGATTCGGCATTCCTGCACCATATTTTCTCAAGTATCTACACCACGTGAAGTAGGTAGTAGTTCAATATTCAGAATGGAAGGATAGGATCCTACCATCGGTTTACTAGAATTTCGAGGAGAAGCTGCAGAAGACCCTGAGAAGCACTTGTTCATTTGTGCAAAGATCTGGGAAGAAAAATAGATCACTGATGAAGACACCAAACTCATACAGCTAGCTATTACGCTAAGAGACCACGCACTAGACTGGTACATGAGTGTAGACACAAACAGTGCCCCTGGGATGACCAAGACACTGGAAGATATTAAGAAGTTACTAATTAATGAGTTCCAGAAGCCGAGTTCAGAGGATCAGTACATGAACGAGATGATCGAAATAAGACAAAAACCATGAGAGTTTGAATGGGATATTGACCAGAGATTCAAGCGATTGAAGGGAAAGTTAAAATACCTCATGACCAATATGCAGCATCGACACCTATTTGTCAATTCACTACTCCCACACTTAAAATACCCTTTACGACAATAGAAATTTCAAACACAAGCTGAGGCTCTGAAGGTAGCCTTGCAACTGGAAGAAAACCAGTACCAACAGACAGACCCATCTATCGAATAACTAAAGGAGGATTTGAATAATATCACGTTCCAGCTAAACCAGAATAAGAAAAAGGATAAACAAGAAGTTGTTTGGTGCACCACATGTAGGACGGAAGGAAACCACAAGAACAAATGTCCAACGTTCGCGTAGTATATGGCATCAGAAATGCCGAATCCATTACCAACAGGAGGATTATGGTGCAAAATATGCAAGAAACCAAGTCATGACCCTTATCACTACAAGATGATGTAGAAATACCAGATAGTTCAAAAGACTTCATATTGCACCTTTTGCAAGTCAGTGGGCCACGACGATAAAGATTGCAAAACTATGGAGCCGATGCAAGAAAGGACATCATATGTATATAGGGTACAGGCCGAAATGATGACTGGGAAAGCAGTGCCATAGTTCAATCAATCCCCAGCTACATACAACACTGTGCAACAGCAGTATAATACTGCGTAGAAACCATACAATAGCGCGCAGTCGCAGTACAATCCGACATAGCCTCAGTACAATATCGCGCAGTATAATCAGGCACCTCAGTATAATTCTCCAAGAGGTGATCGAGTAGGCTACATAAAATGAGGATGAGCCAAAGGAGGTTTCGGATGAGGTAGAGGACCAGTCACATGTCACAATTGTCAGCAACTGGGACATTATGCAAGGGAATGCCTGCTTCCACCAACAACTTGTATGTATTGTCGCGCATCGGACCATGATACAGAGTAATGTCTGACACTACTAGTGAATATTCAGGAAAAGAGGAACCATAACAATCAGAACGTTCAGTGGATTTCACTGAAGCAAGGGATGAAGGACGGAATATCAACATAGTTACCCATGGAGGAGCTAAAATAGGCACTGACGTAGTTCGAAAGGAACCAGCGCAAAACCAATGGGTAAAGAAGAACACTAAACCAAGAAAGAATTTCGACGCGCAAAAGGAAAAGGAGACCTTTAAGGAGGCCAGACAAGAATTTCAGAAGGAGGACACAACGTTGACTTCAACTGCACAGCCACACAAGGAAGAACTAGAATATGAGATGCCTCCATCATTGGATCATACCAACGAAATGTAGCCCACGGGACAAGTAAGTACAATCAAAGGAATTTTTCAATCATGTGTAAAAGTATTAAGTGATCCATCATCTGTGAAAATATTTCAAAACATCTTAGAAAAGTGTAGGAGCGAGATGGAAGGAAAGCTATAAACTAAAACAAATAATCACCTACACACAAAAAGAAGAACAAGTAGGGAATTTAGACTGAATGCTAATATTGGGGATTTCAATATGAGAGACATTATACTGGATCTAGGATCCTAAGTGAATGTATTACCAAAGAAGACATGGCAATGCATGGGAGAGCCCACACTAGGATACTCGCATGTTCAATTGAAACTAGAAAACCAACATAGGGTCCTACCAATAGGTATACTGAAAGGAGTAACAACAGATCTTGATGGAGTGTGCACTAAAGTAGATTTCAAAGTCATTGAAATCGTGGACGGCACAACACCTTACCTGGCATTGCTTGGTTTAGATTGGGCATTTGAGAACTAGGCCATAATCAATTTGAAGACCAGGAAAATGACATTTGAGTCCGGGGAATATAGGGTCATCGTGCCTTTAGACCCATAAGAAGGGGAGAGGTTTGTAGAACCTACTTGCCTAGATTTAAAGGAAATCAACCAGTTGTACATAACAACTGCGCACGATGAGGATTACGTAAACCCAACTGCAGATGGGGTACTCAGTTGGCAGAGAATTACTTCATGTGTATCAGACTCAGACACCGATTTAGAGAACTGATAGCAGAGGCTACATGAATTATCCACGCAAAGATGTGCAATAATAGACCACGCAGTAAGATGGATAAGCACAGAAATCAGAGAACCACCCAGCTTCCATGAAATAAATTTTTTGGAAACATTCTTGACACAGTATGAAGATGTAGTGTTAGAGAACTAGAGACTGTTATCACTTGACTTAGCACTAAAGGCCACACTGGCAAGATGGTGTCGTGCACACAAAGAGACAATCATAGACTGGTACCAATGTAAGAAGTTAGTGCGCATAAGGTTTGGCACAGAACAGAAAAACAACAAACAACAAAAATATGAAAGACACGAAGCACTAGTGGAACACTTGGAGGCGTGTAGAACACTGTGTAAAATGACATCACCAGAGAAATGGCCTCATCACTTAATACATACTCTAGAGGGCATACCATTGAATTGGTATACGGACCAGGAATTGCGCAAAGGAACTACGACATGGACGACATTGCGACAGAATTTCACAGTCACTTTCTCATTTGAGCATGAGAAACCCAACATAGATGCAACCCTTAAACAGATCAGAGGACTAATATTCCTCAAAGAACCAGAAATATAATTTATCACAGAAGAGCAACAGTGGAATAAACAGACAGTCAAGGAACTATTTTCATGTTACCATCTATAGGAGGAAGCACCAGATGAAGACAATCCGCGCGATATTTAGATCGAAGAAGTAGAAGGCGAAAGATATGTGGAGGGCCCAACCATCAAATCCGAATTCATTTCCGCACCAATCAAGGTAAAGAAAGTTAACATCAGGATAGTTGATCAGCCCAAAATGGCCAACATTGGAGATTACTAGGATGAGAAAATAGTAGAAAGTATCATAGAGTTATTACGTGAATACAGTGACCTCTTTCCCACAACATTCATAGAGATGAAGGGTATAGTCGGAGAACTGGGAGAAATGAAGATACCACTTAGAACTGAAGTGATACCTATTAGACAACGACCCTATAGACTGAACCCCATATATAAACATAAAGTTGAAGATGAGATTGGCAGGATGCTCGAAGCCGGCATCATAGAACTAGTTGAGTCAGAATGGATAAGCTTGATGGTAGTACAGGACAAGAAACAAGGAAGAGGGTTCAGGATATGTGTCGACTTGAGGAAGTTGAATGATGCATGCCTACACGACCCGTTCCCTACACCATTCACAAATGAAGTGTTAGAGAACATGGGAGGACATGAAGCTTACTCATTCACTGATGGATTCTCGGGCTACCACCAAATTACGATAGCATAGGAGGATAGACACAAGACCACGTTTACGACATAATGGGGATCTTATCAGTACACAGTCATGCCGTTTGGACTGAAGAATGCACTAGCAATATTCTCCAGAGTAGTCATTGTTGCGTTTAAGGATTTCATCCTTCAATTTTTTGAAGTATACCTGGATGATTGGACAGTCTACAGCCCGTTGAAAAAGCATGTGAAAGTTTTACGGATGATGTTAGAAAGATGCAGGAAGTTCCATATATCACTAGATATCAAGAAATGCATATTTGGAACATCGTTTTGGATACTATTGGGCCACATAGTATGAAAACAAGGTTTATTGGTAGACCCGACAAAGATCGCGGTCATTGTTAACTTGCCAACACCAAAAATAGTCCGTCAGCTAAGAGCAAGGTTAGGACACATATGATATTACAGGAAATTCATCAAAGGATATGCACATATCACAGCACCAATGGAAAAGTTGTTAAGGAAGGATACGAAGTTTCAGTGGAATGAGGAGTGTCAACACGGTCTGGATACCTTGAAGGAAACGATGGTTACCACGTCGATATTAGTATTTCCAGACTGGGAAAAGACATTCCACGTGCATGTAGATGCATTAGCGATAGAACTCGGAGCTATCTTGGCACAGGCAAGAACAGGAGACTTGGATCACCCAATAGTGTTCGCAAGAAGGAAGTTATCAGACTCAGAACATAACTATAACATGACAGAAAGAGATGGCCTAGCCATGGTCTATGCACTACATAAATTCAGACATTACTTATTGGGAAAGCACTTTAAAATGTTCACAGATCACTCATCCCTAAAATACCTCATCAACAAGCTAGTGTTAGGGGGGAGAATCTATCATTGGTTACTACTATTCCAATAATTCAACTTTGAAGTAATAGTTAAACCAAGGAAATTGAATGCAGGACGTGACCACCTGTCGAGGGTCACAAATGGAGAAGAACCTATGAATTTAGAAGACAACTTTCCAGATCCACAATTATTCTCAATACATATTGTTGATGAATACTTCACAGATATCATTCAGTACTTGAGTACAGGTACTGCTCCGCAAGAATATAGCATCGTGCAGAATAAAAACCTGGTAGTCCACGCTGTCAACTATCAACTGGTTGTCAGAAAGTTATATAAAATGGGCACAGATAGCATCTTCTGAAGATACACATTAGAGAAAGAAAGACCAAGAGTATTATCAGAATCCCATGAGGGAATAGGAGGAGGGAATTATGCAGGTAAATCTACCACGCAGAAGGTATCGCGTGTAGGACTATGGTGGCCAACGATTCACAGAGACTCGAAGGAGTACTATCAAAGATGCGATGTTTGTCAAAGGGTAGGCAAACCCAACAGAAGGGATGAGATGCCATTACAACCATAAGTAACATTACAGACATTTCACAAGTGGGAAATAGAATTTGTGGGACCAATCAACCCACCTAAAAAAAGAACAGGGGCTAGGTACATTATCACTACGACGGAATATTTAACAAGATCGGAAGAAGCCGCACTAGTAAAAGATTGCAATGCATAAACAACAGTGCACTTTTTGTTTGAACAGGTAATCATTTTATTTGAGTGCCCAAGAGTTTTTATCAGCAACCAAGGCATGCACTTCATAAACAACACCATCCGCACGATGAATGAAGAGTTTGAAGTCCATCATCAGAAGAGCACACTGTATCATCCACAGGAAAATGGCACAGTGGAAGCCTTCAACAAGATTCTAGAGAATGCACTGACAAATATTTGTAACGTCAACAGATACGACTGGGACCTCAAAGTACCAACAGTATTATGGGCATACAGGACTACATGCAAAAGGTTGACAGGGCACACGCCATTTAAACTAGTTTATGGCCAAGAAGTAGTAGTACCATTAGTATATTTAGTACTTAGCTTGTGCGTAGTAGTTATCACACAAATGACAGAACGAGGTGGAGTACAGGAGAGACTGAATCAGTTATTGACCATGGAGGAAGACCGAATCTTGGCAGGATTCCATCAACAAGTGCAAAAAGCAAGAGACAAATATTGGCACGATAGACACATGAAGAAGAAAATGTTCAAGGAAGGAGATCTAGTATTGATTTATGATAGAAAATCATTACAGCACCTAGGAAAGCTTAGAATGCATTGTTTAGGACCATACGAAGTAATATCTATCACAGACGGAGGCATTGTACAAATAAGAGATTTAGCAGGCATATAACTCATAGGAATGATCAACGAGAGTCGATTGAAGTTGTACAAGGACAATTGACCACCCACTGCGCAGTAAGAAAAAAAAATGGGGCGCAATACGCCAGAGATAGAAAGGCCACATGAAGTTAGAAACATGAATTTGGCAAAGGCAACAACAATGGCTACATACAAAGGGAAACAATCGGGAAAAAGAAAGGAAAAAATATCAGCATGACAGGAAAACACTAGGCAAAATTAAAGAAAGGAAAGGACTGATGGGATGACACATTAATCTCACCAACAGAACATGGGACAACATGAGTAATGGTAAGTACGAAACCATAGAACATGCATTGAATCCGCAATTAAGGTACATTTAACCCATAACCAAGGAAGCGTACTTGACAAGCTTCATGGGAAATCCATACAACACACAGACGTGGGAGCCCATAGTCTATTCATGAAGACAGAGAAGATAGAGAATGACATAGGTGAAATAAAACAAAGATATTTCACGAAGACCACAGAAACCCTTCAAGTCTAGAAGCCATTTGATACTCACCACGATGGCATTGCCCAAGAAAGCAGAAGCGAACCAGAACGCCAGACAAACCATAGTTCAAACCAGGTTACGAGGACAGGCTGAAGAAGGTGAACAACAGTCGTTGGAGGTCGCCAATATCGATGAAATCCCATCCCTAAAGAGGATACCAGTCCAACCCACACCGATAATAGAAGAAATCCAGCAGCCATCAGTGAAAGCCACCAATGTCAATATGGCCTCAGCAGTGCAGGAATCGCAGAACCAGGAAGCAGAAACCCGGAAGGAGGTGAAACAACAGAATACATAAGCATCTCTGAAAGATAATGGCATGGCGCCGAATTCAATAGCAGCAGTGGAGACAAATGAGTCTCAAACGACCATCTCAGAACACCCATCAGGGGAGACCGTAGATGATGTCTCATCTTGGCCGTAATTGCATACAGAGGGGCAACCAAAAGTCGGTGGAACTTCAAGCTAGACATTGTAGCCGAAGGACAAGATACAAATACCAAGTTCACCCCGCAAGAAACCTGCATCAAAAATTGTTCTACCACGCATACCAGCTGAGGTACAGGTAAGACCAGAGCTACTTCGGGAAGCTCAAATACTCAGACCATGATGTAGCACACGAAGACAACTTCCCATAACTTGTGCAGAGGGTATTTATACAGACCATAGGCACAAATCAGCTTGGAGAACCGATCAACCAACCATCCCAGTGGGAAAATGGGCTAGAGAAAATGGGAATCTTAGGTCTGCTGAACCTACCACATTTTGGAAGAGGCTAGAATGCAACAACATGCATCAAGCAGTTGTTAGCAGTCACACATGGAGAGGACATATGGTTGGAAAAACCTGTCCCCGCAACTGTTGAGCTTATTGCGCAAATAATAGGCTTACCAATTCAGGGTATCAATCTTGCGTTGGTTCTGGTCGACAAATCCAAGGAGAAAGTGATAGAAAAATAAAAGAAGAAGAAGTATGGCACCGCCAGAGGGATGAGAGGCATCATAATCAAACAGATCAATAATGAAGCCACATAATTGGGCGCAAAAATCTTAGCCTGCAAGTTGCTAAGAAAATGTTGCAGGGAGGAAGTACTTGCTAAAGTCATTGCAGTTGTAGACCAGTGCACAGAAGGCACCTCAATGACTTGGGTTCCATACTTAATGGAATTATTCCTAGAGGACTGAAAGGATGCATAGGACCTAGGCACATATTTCCACTACTCATGGCTGATTACTTTAATATCCTTCATGGGATGGTGAGAACCAGGCTATGTAGTTTTTTGTACCATACCACATCCAGCAGGAGCGAGGAATCTATTGTTGAAATCAGGGCCGAATTCCAGGCATAAGAGGGAGAATGGAATCATATTTGAATCATACCTATGAGACATACAGGAATCCATTAGCCAATCATGGAGAATAACACTCAAGATTGTCGCGCGATATGCGAACATCACCAACTTCTAGGCCACATGACAAGTAATGTGGATACAGGCATGGCAGGATCCAACTAAAAAATGGCTACATATGCACTACTGCATTAAATAGGGTGATATCGATATGGTCATCAGCGAATGGCCCGATGAATGGAATATTCCAACCATCACCCATGAAGTGACAGAAAGAACAACAGAAGGACATGCAGAGCAGGGGGAAACGTAGCCTCCAGAAAGCCAAGTGCCCAAGTGACCAAGAACGGTCGAAGGTAAGATGACATAGACAGACGAAGCACCAAAGAAGATAGGAACCTAGAAGGGGAAGAAGGAGAATACACAACAAACCAAGGTGTTAGGACCACACAATGTACCGTTTTGCCCATACTTTTTGCCACTATTACACTCTTGATCACTCACATTTAAACTCATATTATCACTTTATCCTATCTTTCCAAAGGTATATAACATCTCCTCTCTTTTCTATACGTTTAATCTGTTTTGCATATAATTTCACATCACTCTCGTACTTAACCATTGATTAGAAATGTATAAGTGCTGAAACAGTTCAAACTGCAGATTAGCATTTGAGGAATGTTGTTGAAACAACAATTCACAGAAGTTGTTACACAGTCCATGGTCGACGATGCTAAAACACAGAAGCTATTACACAACCCATGGTCGACGATGCTGAAACACAAAAGTTGTTACACAGTCCATGGTCGACGATGCTGAAACACAGAGGAAGTTGTTACACAGTCTATGGTCAATGATGCTGAAACACAAAGGAAGCCATTAGACAGTCCGTGGTCAACAACAGCTCACATAGATTGACTACAACAGCCACACCGTGAGCCAAGCATCAACCATTGCTGCTACCTGAGAAGTGCTGAACAGTCAGAGCGCAAATCCCGTGGCTGAAACAGCCCACGATTTGCGATGCCGAAACAGCATGCAACAACAGCAACAAGAAAGAACTGTTACTCCAGCCATAACAACAACACCTCATTCAGCACTTGTAATAGCATTTTGTTGCGAGAGACTAGAACATCCTATTCCAGTTTAGAAAGTCGATCTGACTAAGAATAGGACTCAGATATACATCTATAATTTTTTATCAATTGTATCGAAGGGATTCCCTCTTTAAATAAGAGGAAAACATCATTCGAAGGAATATCCAGTTTTTGTATTAAGAAAGTTTCACAGAGAAGGACATACTTCATTTTCAGATTGTAATATGATACATTGATAGATGAATAAAAGATTGTTTTGAGCATCCTTCTCTAGCCTCTTCGTCTCAGGGGAATCTTGTGAGAAGGGAGGGCCCACCTTCTTCACAAGATTCACCCATTAGTGTTATAGTGTGTTAGTGTGAATTATGTTGATGATTTGATTACTTTTCGTTTTGTTGAAACATTACTTTAATGAATTCTGCTTTGCTGAAACACTACTAAACTCTGTCTTACTGAAAGATTACATTGTTTTCATGTGATTCATGCTTGGGTAATTGGTAATCATTTTAATTAGCAATCTTGTGTGATGAATTTATGAGGGTTGCTAATCAGAGACTGGTGTTGAAGGTTCCTGCTTAAGGGAAGGAATTAGGGTCATGTTCTCTGTTAGAAGTAGTCAG
>SNQJ01S0042513.1:127354-143341 GCA_010110895.2 Picea sitchensis
TTTCATGAGTGTGCTAATCAGAGACTGGTGCTGAAGGTTCCTGCTTAAGGGAAGGAATTAGGGTCTTGTTCTCTGTTAGAAGTAGTCAACTTTCAATTACTTTCCTGAGTGTGCTAATCAGAGACTGGTGATGAAGGTTCCTGCTTAAGGGAAGGAATTAGGGTCCTATTCTCTGTTAGAATAGTTAGCCTTCAATGCATTAATGAGTTCATGAAAGTGTGTTAATCAGAAACAAAGTGTTGAAGTTCCTGCTTGGGAATAGGGTCATGTTCTCTGGTTACAGAATAGTTGTTCTTTCCTGTTGCAGTTGTTATTTTAATGTAATCCAGGATTCTTTATATTAATCATCCCTTTAAGCTCTGCAATAAGTAGGTTGCTTTTCTGTGATTCAAGCTAGAACTTCAGTTCATTCAAGGCAAGTGTGATTAATATAGTTTCCTTTACTACAACTCTAGGTTTCTTTTGGAATTGAGCATATATAGTGCATGGTTACCTTTGAAATAACAGACTTCCCTGGGTTGACAATTTATGTAGCACTTGATTGTTTAAATTAATTAAGCAATTATAGTGACCAACACAAGGAACAACAGAAATGGACTAAGGGAGCGCGGGAGACCGCCTCAAATCCAAACACATAGGAATGAGGGTGAAATAAGAGACCAGCCACACAGGAAGGATGCACGTGCAAGAAGTCAAAGGCACAAAGAGCACCTCCAGAATACACGATTACGGAGGATGATGGGGACATGATCGCTAGAATGGTCCAGGATTGTCTAGCTGAGGACTTCGACCATGTAGCACATCACAGGGACAAACTACAAAAAGAGCTTGCAGAAATGGGACATTTCCTTAAGAAATTTGGGGAAGTACAAACAGCAGGCAGTAGCAGGAGCATAGAGCCATCAGCACCACAGGCTGACGAAAGAGTGGAGGTATAAAAATGATATCCATTCCACTCCTTACCACACGCAAACGCAATGTTCTACATCACAACTAGCATGTTGCACATGGATGAAATCATGGGGTAGACACCCTTGAAGGATTTAAAGCACATCCAATTGTTCTTAATGTGGATGCCATCAAGGGCACTACACAAGTTGTAGGTTAGCGTTGACCACAAGGTACAGTCTCACGCACACAAAAACTTAGTCGAATTACAGCAAGAAACAAATAAGCGGGAGGCACTGGAAAAAGTTTGTGAGTAGGCCAAGTTCGAAACTCAGGAAGAAAAAGAATGTAGGAACGAACTGGAACGAAGAGTAGGAGGAATTTTTTAAAAACTTCCAAACACCATGGAAGGGAACGAACTTCCAGTAGCAGAAAAGATTGATCAGATTGCACAAGTCATCAAACAATATCAGAAGGATATCAAGAATCTCTGAGAACATCTCATACCCACCACTCCACTGATAGTGAAGGATCAGAGGAAGCAGGAAACAATAGTGCAGCTGGAGGAGATGGAGCAGCAGGTTAGCATAGCAGTTGACTTGTTCGATAAAGCAGCACATCTTTGGACAAGGTTGGAGGAAGATCCACAGGTCCAACGGTGGGACAAGGAAGAGGAAAGGATTAATGCAACGATCCAAGAGCTCAAGCAGAAGAAAAATACCATACCAATCCCAGAATTTGTCAAAGGGACATAGGAGATTATGAAATTGTAGGCAGAGCTAATCTATGTGCAAACCCAAAAACAGGAGCGTCAGGCTCAAATGGATCCATTACAAGAGAAAGTAGCAGAAGTACTAGCACAGACAGAGGAAGCTAAGACACAAATAGCACAGACCCAAGAATATTGTGTAGGATTGCTGAGCAATGAAGTGGTAGTCTAGGTAGTGGAAACAATCAAGGATAAGACCGTGCAGGCACTGACACAAAATAGCAGAGCTCAACGAAAAGTTCCATACGATCACCAAGGATATCGAGGAAGCTCAGAAGGATTAGGTGGCTCATGACAATCCACAAGTCAGTTTTGGGGGCTTGTTGGCAGCAGGCCGAAGTGGAAATAAGGATGATCGTGGGGAAAGAAATCATGCAGAAACTGAGGTAACAGTTGGAGGAAAATACAGCACACGCGCATGCAAGAAGAAATGCACAAGGAAAGTGACAGCGGGAAGGAAGAACAACATGCGCGCATGGGAGGAAGACCTAATGTTGGTACGGTTAGGGTTTTGGTAATATATTGTAAACGGCTTAAGAGCCTGAAATATATAAATATAGATAAGTAGGTATCATAGGCGGTTCCTTATTGTTAGTTTGGTTTTGCATTGTTACATCATAGATATGCACAAGTTGATGCGAATTGTAATGTTGTTATGTACTATTTTGTAAGTTGTTGAGCTAGAGGAGAGGAGAGAAAGAAGATCTAGGGATTAGATCACAGGCTGAGGAGCCTGGTGTGATCTAGTTTGCCTCATATAGATCTTACCCATCTGAGGAGAATTATAAGCATGCGGCGCCAGATATGCAGAACTACCATAATAAAAGAGCCAAGAGACAAATCTTTGTGGATGTACCCTGGGAGGGGGTGAACCACGGTAACATCTGTGTAATGGGATTAATGCATGCATATCTTTACTGTCTTTTCAGTAGTTATTTGTTATTCTTAATGAATGAATGAGTTGTTATATTGTTGCTTAATTACTGTTGCGATATTGAAGGAATAAGTCATGAATAACAGTAGGTTGCAATCACAAGTTATAATAAATGGTCTAGAATATAGATCCCATATCTTGCACTCAATCCTAGGTTGTAAACACATGAGTCTTACTGCCACCCGTTAAAGCTATCTCAGGTGAGACTACGCGGCGCATTCTGCGTGATGTTGTGTTGCCTTCTGGTTTACCAGGAGAGACAATAGTTTTAGAGCCTTTTGTTGGAAACCCGAAAGACATGAACCCTGGGTCAATAACTCAAATGATAGAGTAGAACCAGTAATTAGTAACCAACAACCCTCTACCCCTCATTATAACTGATTATTTCATCCTTCACTAGTTCCTCTTCTGGTGGCTTTAGACCCCACTGTTGAGTGTTACTGGAAGGTCCAGTGCTATTTGAGAGGAAGGACGTTAAATCTCTACATGAAACGAGCATTAGTTTTCTTTGTTCTCCCATGTGGATAAAATCCACCTAGCCATATGTATGCTTCTTGTCAAATTGATTTATGTATGATGCTCTTGTGATTACATGTGATTGTGAGATATATTGTGAAGGTCCAAAATATACAAGTCTCTTTTTCATTTATTTCTCTCATAACCATTTGCACACATTCAAATTTCTATTCGGACATCATAGGGGATCCACATAATCCTCGTCGATCTAGACACTTTCAAAATATCCCTCCTATTCTAGGAGGAGTTCATAGTCTCGCCAACTCACTTGCTCAACCCTCTCACACCCCTATGAGCACTACTATCTTGGGATCAACTTTGCTTGGTTCCAATTTACTTGGGTCCAAATCCCAAGGCCAACCATCCACTATCTCTCATTTACAAGGAATCAGGGGGAAAACTTATTCTCAAGGGCGAAGTGCAACCCCACCCAACCCCCCTCAAGGGTCAGGTACACAACCTGATCATACCATGGCTGGAACTAATCCTCCACCACCACTCCACATGCCATATTTGGCATCTCTCAACATACTTGATTTGATTAAACTCACAAATGACCCTATATTGCATGACCCCACATGGTCCGCTATGCCTACCAAACTACCATCAGACATTCCCAAGTTTGAAGGAAAGGCGGGAGAAGATCCTGCCAACCATATCATGACCTTCCACTTATGGTTCTCTTCAAATAGTATCATGGATGACTCCATCTGTTTAAGGTTATTTCAGCTCACACTCATAGGTCCATTAGCCAAATGGTATGTGGACGAAAAATCAGGGTCCCACGTGACTTTTGAATCCTTGGCCAAAAACAATTTGACCTTCTTTCAACTACCAGTTCGTCATGAAAATGGTCTCGAACTTCTCTCTGAGTTTAAACAGACCTCGGCCACACATATCGTTGACCACATTCATGAATGGCATCGGCGACGTAGTTTATGCAAAGAAGAAACCACCAAAGAACAATGCCTCGATTGGTTTCTCAGATCACTCGTCTCTCTCCTTGCCAAAGATGTGGCCTCCACCTTTCCCCAAACTAAAGAGGAATCTATCAGCAAGGATCAACAGTATGACCTCATTTATGCATAGTCGGGATACTTATACACAGTACTACCTAATTCCCCGACACACGTACCATTCGGCTAGGAAAAACCTGGGATGTCTCACTCTGTGGATGGACTGATTGGTACCACAACACACCATAATTCATACATCCAACCACCAGCTATGTATGGTACACCCCAATATCCACCGATATATGGAGGACCCCCTTATTACCCTCCTCCCCCTTATCGGCAGCCATACCCTGTTTCCCTCCCTCCACCCATGAGTGGACCCGTGCCAGCACCCATGATGCGCCCGACTATTCAACCAAATTCTAGTACTCCCTCAACCTCATCTTATAACCTTGGTACTAGTGAAAGCACTACGCCTTCATATACACCCTACATATCATTGCCAAAAAATAATCTGTATTTTCCATTTCTTGGTCCTCCACAGCCAATTTCTCCTCCATAAGGATAACCACGCGCTGGGGCTAACTTTGTTTAGCCCTCTCCCATTCAGCGATTTCAAAATTTTGAACAAATAAATATGGAAAATATGGCCCATCAGTCGAATAATGCCAAAAAGAAAGGGAAAAACCGAAACAATAATAACCCAAGACCAAGGGGAAATAACCCCCAACAAAATCAACCTACGAGGAGCAACTAGAACTAGGGTAACCAGAACCCCCAAGGGGGGAATAACAAAAAATGCCAAGGGAGGAACAAAAATAACAACCTCAGGATGAAATTCCCTTGTGCTCTTTGCGGTGATCATGATCATTATACTCACCATTGCCACCAAATTGTTGACTTCAAAAGGATGAAAGATTCCATGAATGCGCCACATCCTCCAGCGCAGCCTACCCCGCAGCAGGCCCCACAACAATATTTTCAACAACCACCTCCAGCGGTGTTGCAAAAACCTATCCCACAACAAGGTGTGATGAATAGCCAACAAGAAATGCATCCTTCCCCACCACAGATGGGACAGTATCAAAACCCTGGGAACCTGGCGGATCGCAATATCCTCCTCACAAGCAAAGAAGAAATTCTTCTGCAAATGTGATGTCATCAATACAACACACCCCCTAAATCTACTCCCACCATTTCGGAAGAATTTCTATCTACATCCGACCTACCCTTGATGATTCCATGCCCTAACACTGAACCCCCCATTCGTATTTCTTGCATCCCATTACAACAGAATTTCAACAACCCTCAGGCTAGGGCAGCACACAATTATAGTCTAGTCGATCATTGGCATAATCTCCTGCAACCATGTTGGTATTGGAGGTCCTCCAAAACTGTCCCACTCAACAGAAATCCTTACTTTCCGCCTTGGGGGCAATCGACCCTGCTAATACTAAAATCATCATATTTGATCTAGATTGTGGGGAACCTCGCCTCCCCTCTTTAGTAGCTTTCCAAATACCAGTTAAAATCTGGAACATAATGGTTCATCGTTGTATCATCGATGAAGGTGCATCCACATGCATCATGTCCAAAACTGTATGGAAGAAACTTTCCTCCCCTGAGATAATACCATCCACCATCACTTTGAGAGCTTATGTTGGAAAACCATCCTCTCCTGAAGGCTCTTTCAAAATGTCCCTGTTGAACTCGGGGGAAAAACCATCCTTATCAAAATTGAGGTTATCGATGCCCTGCTCGATTACAACATCTTGTTTGGATGTAGCTACATGTATTCTATGAAGGTTGTGGCCTCTTCTTTGTTTCGAATGATGATGTTCTCCCACAATGGGAAGATCATCACCATCGACCAAGTTTCACGTTACGATCCTAACCACTTCTCCAACATCAATAACATATTGCCTCTTGTGCCCCCTAGTTTCGACTCATATCCACTCATGGATATGGTCCACGAAATTTTCAAAGAACCATCTTTGTTGGGGGCATACCACGGCGCACCACCACTCATACATCCCTCAGCACAAGTGTGTGTCATATCTTCCAACAGAACTAACAACGGAGATACCATTCCTCCCACAAAATATTCTCCACTCACTGACGTCCCACTAGTGGAATAAATCCTACCTCAGGAACCCCCTGAGAACCCTAAAACACCACTTATCCTTGATTTCACCCTCCCCTAGGGTCAAATCCCAGTTTGGGAGACAATCCCCTAGGCCATTACTCAAATTCTCTTCTTCTACCCCCACTGGGACTAAAAGAATTCCAAGTAGCCACAATGCTTACTCTTCCCAACATGGTGTTGGCCATTCCAGTATGGTATCTCCACCCACCTGCGATGGTTCCTCAACCATCCCTCCCTCCCCAAACATAGGGAATCCTGATGCAGATTCCAATACTAACTCCAACCACACCACCCTCACCCCCACTTTCTAGAACCACCGTGACAACTGGGAGCAGGCGAAAGAAGAAAGATCCCACCGCTCCACTTCCTCCCCGAGTTCAACCTCCTTGCGCACTCTATGAGAGAGAGGCACACCCCACAAATAGATGTCCCTCTCTCCCTGAGTTACGCAATTTAATCCAACTCCCTCGAGAAACCACATCGCTCATCTCTTCCCCAAGCATGCCTAGTACTACCACCGCGTCCCCTAATACAGGAAGTAAAGGGATGCAAACCATATTCGCATGTGCCATCTGTTCAGAGTATGGCCACTACACTCATCATTGCCCTGCACTACCTCATTTTTGGAAGACACTAACAACAGTACGCCAAAATTTTCAGCAAGGCCCCTCTCCACCCATGTCATCAAGTACCCACGTCACTGACATCCATTATGTCACGACATCAGTCAACAAAAGGATGAGGTTCCCTTGCTCTCTTTGTGAATCACTTTATCATTTCACGTACTAGTTTCCTACGATCATTGAATACAGGCGTCGTCAAATGGACCTTATTCAAAATCCTCCAACTACCTCACTTCCCATGATGCAAGTGATTTACCCTATTCCATATCCAGATACTTTCCACATCACCTCCCCTAAACCTAAGTTACTTTCCACCCCTCCATGGTTCATGGATAGACTAACTGAGGATTTTCCCCCAAATCCCCCTAATTCTTCGGTTCATTTCCCTTAGGAAATCTTACCCCTAACCACATTTTACAACCCACAGTATCTATACATTTGGCTTATGTCAAGCATGCCATCACACCACCATTGTGATACTCTCTCTACGTCTTCACCACCTGAAGACAACTATATGGAGAAAGTCACCAATGTTACTTCCCTGGATCCCCTATATTCTCTCATTTTTCACTGCGACGAAGATATCCTAGAGGAACTAACTACCCCTAATTTCCTATGGGATGCACTCCATCACATAATGCTCTTTCTCTCACAAGAAGCCTTCAACCCTCCTAACCAAACCTCCATATGTGCAATCAAAACCAAGGACTTCATTCCATTAGGGAATATATATTGGTTCAACAACCCTATCTCGACCCCCGATGCTTTTGAAGATGGCAACATGGCCAACATTTCCCCCACTATCAAAATTGACATTTCCATCAAACTCGGAATCATCGAAGAAATCACCATTGGTGCCACATGCTCCCCTGAAGAACTCACCGCTTACAAAGCACTCTTTCAGGAATACTGAGACATTTTTGCCTGGTTATATACAGAGATGCCCGACCTCAATCCTTCTATCGTCGAACATCACATCGACACTTGGCCTGATGTCACCCCAGTACGTCAAAATCAACAGCCCTTTCACCCATCCAAAGCCGCGGATATCAAATCCAAAATTCACAAACTACACACTGTAGGGTTCATATACCCTATCACATACACGTCATAAGTCTCCAACCCCGTCCTCATTGACAAAAAAATAGGGCACTCTTTGCATTTGTATTGACTTTCGCAATATCAATCATGTTTGTCCCAAAGAAAACTTCCCTACCCCTTTCATCGACCAAAATATGGATGAATGTGCAGGCCACGAGGCTCTGTCCTTTATGGATGGTTTCTCTGGCTACAATCAAATCCAAATTCACCCATCAGATCAGTCTAAAACTGCATTTACCACCCCATGGGGTACTTTTTCCTATCCTTTCATGTCATTTGGACTCAAGAACAAAGGTGCTACATTCCAATGGGCCATGACTGATTTTTTCCATGATCTCTCTCACATCATCCTTGCTTACTTGGACGACATCACTGCTCGATCCAAGAAACGAACTCAACATCTAGATGACTTACGAGTTGTCTTTCAATGGTGTCACCAATACAATATCTGCTTGAATCCCCTCAAGTGTGTCTTTTTCTTCACCATCTGACGCCTCCTTGGGTTCATCGTTTCCCAACATGGCATCACTGTGGACCCCCTCAAAGTCCAAGCTCTCATCGAAATTCCACCAACTCGGAATTTGCACCAACTACAGAGCCTACAAGTAAAAGCCAACTTTTTACGATGCTTTGTCCCAAATTACTCCACTCACGCACATGGTTTCCTTCTCTTACTATGTCATGATATCCCATTCCGATGGGACGAACATCCTCAAATCGATTTTGATGATTTAAAAGCGGCGCTCTCCAACACCCTTTTGATTAGTCCTCCCGACTATGACCGTGATTACATCCTCTACTTATCGGCCTCATCCATCTCAGTAGCAGGAGTTCTCGTTCAACTCGGAGATGATGGTCGTGAACATGTTATTTACTACATCAGTAAAAATATTTCAGGTCCATCCCTGAAGTATAATCATGAAGAGAAACTTTCCCTCACAGCTATCCTTGCAGTCCAGAAACTATGTCATTATATCTTTCTTCACACTACCAAAGTCATGGAAGATTCTAATCCCATGGATTAATTTCTTATTCGATGGAAAATTGATGGTAAATTCACCTGGTGGATCGTCATCCTCCAGGAATACGACCTAGAGTTTTCAACTCCAAAAATAAAGAAAGAACTTGTTCTCGTCGAACTCATCACAGCGTTTCCATCAGACGCTACAATTTCTCCCATCAATATGGATTTAACTGAAGAACACCTCTTCTACATCCCATCAGATGACCCTTGGTATGACAACCTTATCATATACCTTTGGACACAGAAGTTTGGGCCTCATTTTTCACGAGATGATCGTCGGGGCATTCGCCATCAGGCTCCTCGATACCTCCTTATCAGTGACATTTTATATCGACGTGGGGTCGAAACCATACTTCGTCGATGTTTGACCATCGACAAGGAAGAAAGAGTCTTGAACGATTCCCATAGTGGAACTTGCGGTGGAAACCTCTCTGGGATGTCCACCACCTAGAAAATCATTCGATCCAGATACTTCTGGCCCACGTTGTTTCATGATTGCATCCACATTGTTAAACAATGCAACAAATTCTAGCTTTATGCACACAAGGCATGAACGCCACCCACTCTCCTACATCTAGTCATCACTTCCTGCCCCTTCTGCAAATGGGGCATAGACTTTATGACTTGCAACCCTCCATCTACCAATGGACACAAGTACATCGTCATGGACATATATTACTTCACCAAATGGGCCGAAACCATGCATACCTTCAACAACACCGTTGACACAGAAGTGGATTTTTTCTTCAATCATGTCATTACTCGCTTCGGAGTTCCACTACAGTTAGTCTCTGATCACGGTAAAAACTTTAAGAATGAGATCTTCGTCGAACTCTCCTCACAGTTAGGCTTCTCCCATGAGTTTGCCTCCCCATATTACCCTCAGTCCAACGGACAGGTCGAGGTTGTTAACAAAGTCCTCAAAACCATGTTGCAATGCATTGTCAACAAAGATAAGACCAACTGGAACCATATGTTGTTTTCATCATTATGGGCTTATCACATGACTGTCAAAACTGCCACTGGTTTTACACCATTTCATCTCATTCATGGGATTGAAGCCACCCTCCCCATTAAGTGCGAAATTCCCACCTTGCAAACTTCCATCGAGCTATTACCTGACACTGCTCCAATGGAGCAACACTTGTTGAACCTAGAGTCGTTGGATGAATATCATCGATCTTCATTACAAAACAATGAGGCAGCTAAAAAATGGTATAAAGCCACCTTTGACTACCATGTCAACCTTCGCTCTTTCAATGAAGGAGATCTCATCCTAGCCTACGATATCGCTCACGATACTTTCTTCCATTGGAAATTTGAGTCATTATGGCATGGACCCTACATCATCCAACACTACCTCACTAAAGGTGCATACGTTCTGGCCTCTCCAGAAGGCTATCCTCTCAAAGAACCCGCCAACAGGTTGTATTTAAAAAGTTTTACGCCTGAGCGTAGTCACTCTACAATAGGTTTTTTTCCTTTTTGTACAAATTTGTAGAGTATTTAGTCTTCTTTTGTTCCCTCCATACCTTATGTCTGATCTACCATTTATGTTATTGACATATGCCTCCTCCATCGTCCTACCACATCGGTTATGCTAAAGGAGCTAGTTGTTGGACACAAAATCTTGCTTCGGCCGCTTGGGCCCTCTATACCCCCTCACATGAACTTTTCTACTATAGCAGCATATGTTTGGGCTCATAAACTAATAACCAAGAAGAATACACAGCCGTCATTGGCCTCCTTACCGAGGCCAGTCACTGCCACATTCATCACCTTAGCGTCTTGTTAGATTCCCAACTTGTTGTCCTGCAGCTCAACAATGTATACCATGTCTACGATCCTTGCTTCTTTCGCAAATACCTGCAAGTTAGACTCTTATCTAGCAGTTTTGATTCGATTACATTTACACATATTCCACGAAAATTCAATCAAATAGCAGATAACATGGATAACACAGTATTAGATTGGAATTTATCACATCAAGACACCATCACACATACATAAACCATCAAAACATTTGTCACAACATATAGATTAAACATAATAAAACACAACATATCATCGCATGTAAACACCACACAGATCTCAAACATGTATATCCATATATATAAATAGATCAATGTGTCATCAATGTTCACAAAAAAGTACAACATGTACTTCTCCCGTAGGCAAGTGATCCCCCCTCACCCCTATAGGTACAAAATGGGTGTAACACTACCCTATACAAAATGGGCTCGGAGGCCTATATAAATACAAAAATAATACAACATGGCACTCATGGTTCCTCCAGAGCACCACCACCCAGTCCTCTATCTACAGGAAGTGCCCCACCAAATGGGGGCCCTACAGGTTCGGGGGGTAGTCGTTCAGTCATCGCTTCCCCCGCTACAGCTACTCTGGAGATCAGGGTCTGCAACTCTATAGGGCCACCCACACACTACTCCAGGAATATCTTGTTCTGAATGTGGCACCACATACCCTTGGACACGCCCTATAGTACCACCTCCAACCGGTGGTGGAAGTCCTCTAAATCCCTGCCAGTATCTCCCTGAGGCGCATGCGAGGGCCCTGCACCTAGATCGTCAAATTTATGCCTCTAGCAAGCTCTCGCCTCATATGTTGACCTCACACCAACCTCATCCCTCCGACCTCTCTCTCCCACCCGCGTCTCTACCCACGGCAGTCTCACTGGACCCTAACGAGTCGGCTCTACAACCAACTCAGCCTCTCGTCCTCGTGGCCCCACATCTGCACAAACACAAACAACGATAGAATCAACATCCATCCATATATAAACATATGTTATACTATAAAAATCACAGAACATAAAGTACACCAACATACCTCTTTCATCCCAATCCTCCCCAAGAGGCAACACCATATCTGGGTCATGTCGGAAATCCATCCCACCATACAGGAACCGCAGTATAATCTGTGGCATCTGGAGCCACACACGTGTCAAGTTGGTTGTGAAATAGTGGCCACCCTCCCCACCCCCATGTCATACAAAAATCGATACCCACTGCATCATCCGTGGCTCCCGTGCCTCAGCCACTGGCAGCAACACTCTAGAGCATAGCATGGGCACCCTCTCCAAAAACCACGCCACAAATATCGATCCAAAGGCAAAGTCACCGAAGTTGGCAGTCTGACACCAGTTAATCTGCCCCATCATCTTGGCATTTAAAATCAACCCCCAAGCAAATAAATCCCCATCTAACACTCTCTGCATAATACTGAGTTGAACACCACTAATCCACTGAGTCGCTAGGGATCCATAGATCCTCACAATCATCGTTATGATACACTGATGCAACAAATCATCCATTGCCTCGATATGGACAACCGAACTTGACATAATGTTCAGTCCTGAACAATACCTCCATGCCACATCTACCAATTGTACATCTGCTGGCAATTGGGGATCAACAGGTAGGGCCATCCCCCGAAATGGGAGCCCCATCAAGAAATAGACATCCTCCCTCGCCGAGAATGTCAACTGCTCTCCCCGCACAATGAAGAATTGTAGCTTAGTTCTCCACATAGATATCAAATGCTGCAGTAGGTACTCATGCGCTCGTATAAATGGGCAGTCAAAGAACTTCAGCAACCCACAGGCTGCCAAAAGTCTCTATATACCCAGCTCCTCTCTCACCACCTCCCTGAGGCGCTCCCAGTCCCGCTCTCTCCAATGGAATGACATACTGATCTGATCACCTACATCCACACCAATAGTACTTGATCATACATCATCATCGTTAAAAAATCTTCAAAAATACAAGTTTTCTTCAAAACCCCAGCTTTGCCTCAAGTGCGTGGTTGTCACCCCCCACAGGCACATGCACATACGCGAATGTTATGTCGAAGAAACAGATATGCATCAATATGCATCTATCACCCTCATAGGTGCACATTCATGCGTGCCTGTTACTAACACAACTACGCACTAATGTACATCTATATGAGAAACAGTTGCGCACAGTGCGCAACTATAATTTGAACAGGGGTGCACCCAATGCGCACCTTTTCCCCCACTCACACGCCACTGTGCGCGGTTGTTTTCAAAACAACTGAACATCATGTGTAGGAGAGAGAATTATACCCTCACAGCTCAGCGTGGATATACTTCTTTCTCTCGCGCATTGGTGGGCCCACCCCTACAAAAACCCCTAGTACGGCCATCCGTATGACCCTGCCCAGAAAATAAACCCTATCTACTATGCAGGAGGATGAGACCACTAACCTGGCTCTCACAAATCTTGGATCGATCGACTTGAACTCCCGTAATCTCCAAATCTCCTCGAAACACCTCTCATCAACTCACTATGGCCGCAGGTACAAATTAGGTGGCATTGTGGGCCCCACAGTTATATATTGTCCCTTTTACCAAACTTACACGCTCATTTACAGGAGCTTCAGAGTCTCTTTTTTCCAATCCATGTTCAACCACGAGATCCGGATCCCGCCACCTACATAGTCACATTCCCCGGGTCACCATCCATACTTGGACTCGGGGGCGCATTTTGTTTCTCACATCACATCCAGGTACACATGTTCGTGTTCAAAATTATCAAATAACTGTCATATGTTCTTTATCTTCAGATATTGTTCACATCGGGTATTCGATTTTAATGTGTGCAGGTACTTAGTCATCACAACCCAGCACAACCCCTTCAGGTATATGATCAACACTAGCATGTAATCATTTCCTCTGAATCTCAATTGCATCTCCCAGTCACACCCACCGACATTTACCTCTAGGATCCCCACATTCAGCTCTGCAATACTATCACCTCCGCTGCATTTCGGTACTGTCACCCGGTAGCACACTTCCCCACGTGATTTGTCCCATTCATAGTCCCCCTTGGCACTTTGACACTCATGCTACATTCACCCCCTAGGGATGGGAATCCTGATAGTCTTACACATTTCTGAGAATCCGTCGCATACTCTTATCTTACGCATTTTTCTAGATTTCCCACTCGACTCCCAAGTTATATCATCATGGTTCATGTTTGACTATGCCTCTACAGTATCATTAACCCTCCATTTCCTCCACAATCAGATTTCCCATCTACAGATTGTCCTCCATTCATTTACCTCATACAGAAACCCACCCATGGGGCCCCCACCCTCCACCCATTCTCCACGCACCTTGCTCCCTCATAGGCCAAGCCATCTTGTACTGGGGCACCCATTTCTGTATCTGTACACTCATCCCAAATTATTCTTTATTCATTTGGTCATTGTAAAACACCTTTGTTTACAACATTTGTATATATTCTTGTTGTCTCCCTTGGTGACCTTCTTTTCCTCACAAAGCAACCCATGTCACCTTTGGTTGGGGCATTCATTATATTCTACTCATGTTGACATCATACATAATACCCGAGTATCCCACAGTCCATGTACCCCTGATCTCTGCGCTTTTCCACCTTGTCACGCCTATGGCACAATTTAACCCACGTCTAGTGGTCCCCCTTACGCTAGATCTAGTTTCACAGTTTCTTCCACTTATCCTTCACATATATCCCCAACTAAGGGAAGTCTTGCATCTCACCACATCTCAACTTCATACATGTTCCTTATCAGTTCATGATTTTATCCAGTAGATTTCATGAATCCCTTTTGCTTCTTGGCGTCGTGTCTCCCTTTCTGTCGACATCATCACAGTTTCTAGAAGGACAATCGTATCTTGACTCTCATTACCTTTACAATGAGGAGTCTCGGATGGCACAGAGATAACCCTCATTTCTCTTTGTTGTCATTGACCCCCTTAAACATTCAACTTCAACACAATATCATGTTACAGTGGGTCTTACTTTGCGACTATTTTAGTTGTTTTATACTATCCGAAGACCTCTGAATTTGTCAGGCCATCAATGCCTATGAGTCATTGACACTTTCTACAGTCGTCCTTCCCTCTATTCAGAGTATGTTCACCATCTGAATTGTCATCTGCCATTATCAAACTACCCCGGAGGGCATTGCAGTTATCTACACCAGCATATAGCTTCAGTTACTGTTATACATTTTTGAGTTACATGACACAAGCATGGATCATGCCTGCCTCGTTTGTATACATACTTTATTTTTCTGACCTAGAGGAAGGTTCGGTCCCACAGCTTCCCCTCTCCCTCCAACGGATTTCTCTCTCAGTTCCTCTCATCACTCTTTCTTACAATGTTACTCTCAGTAGAAGAAACATTGATGTATTTCAGCTATACGTATGCTCCTAACCTCACACATTAGGAGGCATCTGTTATCACTGAAATTTCATTCGCAAATGGTTATAGGAATACAACATCTCCAAACACCTATTAATGCACCTTCAACACCAATAAATCATTTTCCAAGAAGCAAAAACTATACAACTGGTCAAAAAATTGAAATGCGCAACCACTAAAGGAAGCGCGTGCACAGTGCGTGGGCCAAAGAAGCCCATAGGGCACACAATGCACCATATGTGTGACTGTGTACGAGAAAATACGCACACACCTGTGAACGGTGCATTTATGGTTCTTGTCGGGCCCCCACCCACTTCTGGACAAGCTCCAAACTTGATTTGACCCTCAAATCCTAGATGAATCCTAGTGGGGGGTTGTTCAAAGACCTAAGGGTTCCCTAAAGGGCCCCTTGTTCACACTAAATACCAATTGGATATTACCTCAAAGGGAAGCTATAAAAGGATGCCATGGGTGCACCTAGAATTCAAGAATCTCATTGTATTGTTATGTTGCCTCTATTCTCCTGAAATAAACGTCTTTTCTTCTTGGATAATATACTAGCAACATCTCATTAAGCTATTCACCTCACCTCTTGAGGGAATAAGCTTGGATTTCTTCACCATTTTCTTTCTATTTTTCCATTTTTAAGAAGATCTCTCACATAGGGGACTCAAGAAGATCCCGAGTGTCGTCCTACTGGAGAGGTGTGCAATTCCAATAGTACCTTTTGTTTGAGTTGGGAGTTCTTACATAAATATAAGCGATCTTTGTACCATAGTGAATCATTTTTCCATGTA
>SNQJ01S0042513.1:143351-161299 GCA_010110895.2 Picea sitchensis
TCACCTTCATCAAGAGTCCAAGTAGGATTTTTTGGAGGCTTATTTGGTGTAGAAGTTCCCTTTTTGGGTGGCATGTTGGCCAAGTATCACTTTTGAACCTTGATTTTGAGGTGGTTTTGCTAGACTATCATTCTTCTGTTGTATCTCCCAAGTTTCAGACCTTCTAGGTATGAAACTTTATTTTATGTAATTCTCTGATATTTCTTTTCTGTAATTCCACAGGTTTGGTCAAAATTGGATGTGCCAAGTGGAATTTATGGTAACTTCCCCACAACTTGCCGATTTTTGGCCTCTCCAAGAGATCTCACTTGTATAGCGTTCCCCACACAAAATAATTGATATACAATTCTGAAACTCGTACCAAAAATACTACAGACTTTCCACGATCCAATGAAACCAGTCTCACTTAATTTGGATACTCTAGGAATAAGTTATGATTGTTTTACCTGGAACACCTTCTTGAGACTAGTCAATAGGACTAGTCAGATATCCTATCTTACACAAGGTGTATCTACAAATTTAAGATGACCCAGAAGCTAAAAAAAATCCCCCGGATACCTTACTAATTTATGTGAATATCCTCCAGATTTTAGGGTCTGAAACATTACATAAATTTGTTTATAGAGAAAATTCCGCAATGACTCAGTTCAGGGTGATTCCAGAACCCTATCTTGTATAGGTTGTATCTCTGAAAGTATAAGGCCTCAAGAGATGAAATTTGAACCCAACGTACCTTAGTCTATATACTAAATATCCTCCAAGCCATTCCTTCTGAAACGTTGTAGAAAAAAAGGTATAGCAAAAATGCCAAGGTGTCTTAGATGTAGCAGCGAAACCCCAAGACATTAAGCTCCGATACCATATGTTAAGAACCAAATATCAATATAGCATAGAAAAACCTCAGAAAAAGTACTCAACGCCTTGAAAAAGAGATAATTTCATATAATAAGCCTCTTCGAGGGGGCAACCTCCTTTTACCCCTCTTAAATGTTCAAGTACAAGATGATTCCAAATGAAAATGTCTCCTTGGTATATATAGGAGACTAGGAGGTATAATTACAACTAATGGCATAAAGCCGACACAAATAAAATAACATTACTAATATAATATGCCCCAATTAAGGGGTAATGAGCCAATATTAGGGCTTAACATAAACCTCTTTTCTTCTTGGATCATACTAGCAACATCTCATTAAGCTATTCACCTCACCTCTTAAGGGAATAATCTTGGATTTCTTCATCATTTTCTTTCTATTTTTCCATTTGTAAGAAGAGCTCTCACATAGGGGACTCAAGAGCCATCCCAAGGAGGAAGAGAGGATCCACAAGTCCCACTTTATCTATGGTGTTTTCCCACTAATATACTTCTCCATTGGTGGCATGATTATTGGCCATTTGTTTGATTAGTTTTGGTTCTAATTCCCTCATGCATTTTAGTTTCATTTATTTAGTTATTTATTTAGTTGTTGTTAGCTTAGTTGTTTGTTTATTTCATGTGATTGAATTGTTTGATTCATACACTAACCCCTATCTTGTCTAGTAGACCCAACTAAACTTGCAAGTACCCCTCTTTTGCTCATTCAAGTGATGAAAGGGACACAACACCCCTAATGTGTGAGGTCAGAGGAGTATCTGCAATGGATGAAATAAATTATCATTCCTAGAAGTGGAGTAATGGAGACCTAGCTGGATGAACTAGTTACTCGTGAGAATACTACAATCCATAATGACTTTGTGCACATGGATGCCAATTTGAATTGCACTGCAGATCCATGTGGGAATATACCAAACAGTTGTTCATGGCCATGAATAGGCAATACAAAAGGAGATACATGCCATATGTTTTCATAGTCATGAACAAGGCCCAGTGAAAACCAGTCTCAAAAGCAGTCTAAGGATATATGTATACAATGGAGTACAATATGATCTCCCATGATCACTGAAGTCATATAGGTATTGGTCCAATGAATGATAGCAACAACTCAGTAAAGTTGCGACTATGAACTGATGTCTTCAAGTCTTCTACACAATCCACCAAATGTGAAAGTATACATCATGTGAATAAAGGAGTTGAGGTCGAACACAATGAGACTTTATTTGATTACCGATCATTAAGGTATATTGTTAACAAACACGAGACATCCTATCGATAATGAAAGTAGGTATCAATGCACCGAGTACATTCTTGCAAGTGTGAATAAAGGTGATGAGTTCAAACACTTGAAGCATCCATCAATCAGGAAAAATTGATGTATTCCCAATTTTCGATGGCAAGAGAACCTGCCACTAATTATTGTAAGCCTCTAGGTACGCATAGGTATCTAGGTCTCCTTTCCAGAATAGATGGGTTGAAGTCGATGGAAGGAGACCCGCTGAAAGGAGAGAATTAAGGCATCTCTCATCATTCAACATGAGGTACAAAGTAGGAGCTTGATGATTTGGAGGAACTCGGACAAAGAACATGTCCACGAACCAACGAACTTATGCATATTTTGCATGCACCAGATGCAAGTAGTGCACGAAAAAGACCCTCTGAAAAGCATCCAACGTGGAAAATTTACAACAAAGGTGAGGAAACCACCAAGAAGGATAATGGCATCCAATACACTGAACAAGTCCCAATGTGTGAATATATTTCTTATCGTTGAACACAAGGGATACCCCCTAGTCAGTGACCCATAAGGAAAGTAGGACCAGGGTGCACGGTAGGACTACAACTTCATGTAGCTCTAAGACACATTGAGGGTATGTCCGACATGCAAAGTTAAGAGTTGTGAGAAATGGTCGACACAGGTTGATAGACATCCTTTGAACAAGAGCATGAGACATATGGATGACTCTGGCATCATAGACTCAATTATGAAACTTTTTGATGCAGGAGGCATCAATCAAAATCTCCATAGGGATTGGAAGAGTAACCAGTCGAGGGAGTAAACTCTAAGCAACGAGCTCAACTTCCTAATTTCACGCTACACCCAAAATTTTGATGACAAGTGGACTCAAAATTTTGTGCTCTGTTTAAATGAATGCTATGATATAGAGGAGGAAACAAGTGTCATGAGAAAGAAACTAGTTTCAATAGTGGAACATCCCTACGCTTAATGCAAGGAGGTGCATGCAGGATATGGACACTCGGGGGAATGTTTCCTCTAGGGGTATAGGGTGTCAAGTTTCAAAGGATATAAACAAGGCTCTTCTTGGCTGATGATGCAAACTGGTGAGGTGATAGGCTTATAATGAGAAAGCGAGAACCGACAATAGGCTCAATACTACAACTCAGAAAATGAGATGCAATTACAACTTAATTCCAAAGAATCTCATTTTTTGTAAATTTAGTCTACTTGGTTTGAAAAAGGGTTACAATTACACCAAATAGACATCCTTTCAAATCCAATTTATGAATGTGAAAGAGACAAGTTCACTCGACAATCTTTTCTCTTTTGGGGAGAGTAGGAAAATAGCTTAAACAAGACTCATTGGTGCTATTATAAGAATCATATCATGGGGGAGGCCAGGGATCCCATGCAGGACTTTTCTGGAATGTTAGAAACTCACAAACAATTGACACAAGCTTGGGAAAACCCAAATCTTTCCAACTCGAGGAGGATTAAATACTTGTAGAGGTTACCTTATCTACAATATATTGAAGAATGCCCCATATCTGGAAGGATGTAGAAGAATGAATTTGAGGCTCTACAAGATCATTCCAATCAAAGTAAACCACCTAGGACTTGGAGGGGACGTACTTGGAGAGAGTATATACTTCCTTGTTTAGAAAGTACAGGACTATAAATTCTAAGGACATGGTCGAAAGACACATCACCCCCCAAAATAAGAGTTGGATTGACCAAAGACTGCATCGGCATTGTCACTTCCTTAGACTTGTCACTCTCTAAGAGAAGAGTGGGATTGATCGAAGATTGCATCAACATAACCACTTATTCAACCATTGGTTGAATAGGATGTGAGACAATAAGGTCAAAATATGTATCAACCCAAAAACCAGGAGTGGTGTCGGTCGAAGATTTCATCGACACGGCCATTGGTTGAACATGATGCGAGACAACAAGGTGAAGAGATGCATCACTCCCTAAAATAAGAGTGGTTTCAGCCAAATATTACATCGGCATGACCGTTGTATCAACCAAAGAAGGGTGGGAAACCAAATATGACTCAGAACCTGAAGGGCCCCCAGGCAAGGACCACGCTTCTTGTACCACAACAGTAGCAGGGCACAAACGAGTAAGGTGATCTCCTTTGCAAATCCTACAAAGTAACTTGGGCTTGCGTCTTACACGTCTAGGCTTCTCAATCGTATGAATTCCCCCAGGATGACTTGCAGTGGCTAGTGACATGCTCCCAACATGACTTGTAGAGGCTAGTAGAAAATTTCCAACATGACTTGCAGAGGTTGGTGATGAATTCCCAACATGACTAACAGAGGCTAGTGAAGAACCTTCAACATTACTAGCAAAGGTTGATGATGAATCCCCAACATGACTAGCAGAGGTTGGTGATGTATGTGGAGTGTGACCAGTAGTGACTAGAGTTGTGCCTCCAACATGACTTGCAGCGACTGGTTATTGATCTTCAACATGACTTGTAGAGGTTGTCTAACTAGCATAGGTTGGTGATATAATGCCAATATGAGTTGAAGTGATTGGACTTGTGCCCCCTGCATGACTTGTAGCAGTTGATTGTTGGTATTCAACATGAATTACAAAGGTTTTCAACCTATCTCCAACATGGCTAGAAGAGGTTGGTGACATAATGCCAGTATGACTTGCAGTGACTGAACTTGTGCCCCCAGCATGACTTGCAATGGCTGGTTGTTAATATTCAACATGACTTGTAGAGGTTGTCGACCTATCTCCAACATGACTAGCAGATGTTGGTGACATAATGCCAGTATGATTCACAGTGATGGGACTTGTTCCCCCAGCATGACTTGCAGTGGCTAGTTGTTGATCTTCAACATGACTTGTGGAGGTTGTCGACCAATATCCAACATGACTAGCAAAGGTTGGCGATATAATGATAGTATGACTCGCAGTGACTTGGATGGTAGCGGTTGGTTGCGTAATTTGAGACTAAGGTTCCGGGAAAGACTGGTTTTGAGAAATTGCAGGCCAAGAAGGGTTTTGATATACACCATGGCCCTATCCGATAGGATAGTATCCTCCTCCAAACTGATTCATAAAGTGTTTTAAGGGCATTGTCACCGAGGAAGACACTTATGAAGAGAAAGTGACATGACAAGGGTTACTCGAGTTAGGATATACATTGCCCCCAGATGAAGGAACATCATGAAGGGGGTTTCCCATACTATAACACTAACTCCCCCTAGATGAAACACTAGAGGACAGATGGCGGTCTGCCATGGGAAAAGCATTCATAGGAAACGACATAGTGAAAGAAGGATAGATGGACATGATGTAATAAGTTGAATGACCGCCCATTTGAGCACTTGCTCCTGGAAAACTGAATCTAGGATTGGATCCATATGAAGGAATATTCCAACCTCCTACCATAAGAATCGATTGAGGGATATGAATCCCACCAAACAAAAAAGGGAGAATAAGGAGGCATCATGCCTCCAAACCCAAAACTAGGATTCACCTAAGTAGACGAGACAGAGGATGGCAATTGCGAGAACATGTCTGGCATACCATGAGACAAATGATTAGAGGCCCAAGGTATTGGTTGAGTATGATGATTTGGCATACCACTCAGAAATACAAAAGGATTCATCCCCATGGAATGAGTAAAGACCATGGGTTGGGTAGTGCTAACTGAGGGAGTCACATGGGGCTCCACTAACCATAGAAATGAAAACTCACAACACAATACAAAATCCTAAGGCCAACTAATAATCAAAGAGCACACAAAAGTAAAACAAAATTTCCAATGCACACAAACAGGATATAGTGGTCGAAAAGGGGCCTCCCTCACTAGAGTAGGTATGTCTCGCCCAAGAGGGGATTTACACTCCCTTCAAAAGATCAGAGGTATCAGAATCAGTTATAAGGGCCCTCGTGCACTTAACAACTAGTCGGTCAGATCCCCCCAGAGAGGTAATCCTCCATAAAGGTTGTGTGATGTCCGACCCTTATCTAACTCAGGGTACCTGCAAAATAACCCCTGCAAGTAACCTATGTGGCTACCTATGTCAAGAAAATAATCCACAGCGATATAACCAATACGTAGGAGAATAGTCATAAGTCAAGTCCACCATATGGGTAGGGTAGCAAAGCCTGAAATATCGAAATCATTTCCTCTCACAGAGGTAAAGGCACTAGCAAGACCCCCATATATGAATAGATCCCTAGAAATATCTCTGACGCTAAGAAGGTATTGGGGGGATATCCCTTCAACCAACCTCACGCGACCTCGTGCTTAACTCTGTTGTGAGCAGAGCCTCCCAACATCACCAATTATATAATGTATTTCACCACTCCCTTAGTTAGACACATATGTTGAGTTTAATAGCCTTGGAGAAGTTTACTCACAAAATCCTATTCCAAGGGTCTAAATCTTAAGCTAGTTTGTGCACCCTAAAAAACAAAATTGTTTTTAATCAATTTTAAATTTATCAGCGTTACTTTTAGTGGATTTTCTTGCTCAAAAGATGCGGTGGTGAAACTGGTGATGTTATGACTCAGCAAGTAAAATAAATGAATATGAATGAAATTCAAATTCCTAACTTCAATTCGCAATAAATGATAAGCTATTCAAAATGCAACTTTCAATTTAATTCTACAATTTCAAATAAGATGCAATCTTTCCATACATGTACTAAGATCAATGACAAGAACCCAAAAGATCAAATGCCAACAATGAAAAATGTATATTTTTGTATTTTCAATATAATAGAATGAAAATGCAAGGATTGAAAATCAACTTGATATAAAGATCATATTGTATGTAAATAGAGACAAACCAAGTAGAATATCAAGAAGCAAACACCCAACCCAGGATGCAAGAACAACCAATGAAAAGTATGATGAGAAAGAAAAACCTCCTAGAAATTCAACCAAAGAAAGGTTTCCTATCACTCTGCAGACACTTAACAGTCATGATGGGGACCTAAGAAGACTCAGCAACCATCAAAACTCACCCAACAAACATCAAACTCAACAATCAAGCAAACAAGGATGTTGTATGTGATTGTTCAGGAGAAAACTGCGTATATATGCTTCTTACAGAATGACAACTCGCATATGTACGTGACTGTCAGGTAAAAAACCATGTATATGTATTGAAATACTGCCAGGTTAAGGATAAGGCCAAGAAACTTAGACTCAAATTGAATAGAGGTTGTTAAGCAATCAGACGACAAGAAACTCCAGATACACGAAAGCAATTAAAGGAGAAAAACACTCCAAACCCCAAAAATAAGATTAAATCCCCAGTATGGTCGTCAATTCTGTTATGAGGAAAATCACTCTATGGCATGGGGTAAACAATAACAGATGGAAATGACTGCAGAAATCAACTCTAATCTCAGGTATGCTATATAAACAAATATGCTAGCAAGACAAGATAAATATCCTACCTCGTCCATATGTTCGATGAAGTCCATCGTTGAGCACTTGACTCAAAGAAATACACCTGCAATTGTTCCTCAACAACCAAGATACACAAGAATATGGTGATAATATATGAAGTTAGCACATATAATAACATAATCCATCAGTATTCATAACAAATACGCCCATGGAATAACAATTAATATCTTTTCAAGACATTAATTGGATGAGAAAAGAGTATTTCTATTAAAATGTAATCAATAGAAGTGTATGAATGACAAACTTTTGTGTCGGCATGCTCAGAACCGAGAAACTAAGTCCCTTCTAGTTGGGCCTCCACCACTTCAATCGTCCACCAAAGGAAAGCTCATATAAGAGAGACAATGAGGTTCTCCATCACGTGGGGAAGAGCTTGGGGGCTAAACAATGTGTCCAAACTTAAAATGAAAAAGGGATGCAGACTCAGTATGAAGTGAATAATTTCTCCAAAGTAACTTTTCTCTCAAAGTTGAATTCTTCTCCTCTTTTCCACAGCTTGGATATGACCCATTTATAGCCTTCAAATTGAACTGAAGAGCTAATTCAGAATGTTTCTAGTATATGGAAGGTCAAGGATCATGGATCTCGTGACGTGACATGGAAACCCGACACCATTTTTTAATTTTGATAGAAAAAACCGATGTACACAGGTTGTAATGGTGCAACGTACGTATACACATGTTGTATAGTTGTTAGGGTGTGTATATGTGGAAAAATACATTTTTTAGCTCTGGGAACTGCAAAAGGGGACTTCAAGTCTGCATAGGGAAATGGAAAAGTCCTTCTGAGCAAGTTTCATGGGGTGAGTAAAATCTTGCTATAACACAAGAAAGGAGAGTTCTCCTAACATGGACATCTTGAATTCTTGTTGCATTGCAGCTGCAAACTTATTACTCATGAATTCAATATTACTTCCAAAAATAATATCATCAACATACACCACAATAATTAACAGAACATTACCTTCATCCTTGATGTATAAATTTCTATAAGCAGTCCCCTTTTTGAATCCTTACTGGTGCAAATACTTTTCCAGACTATAATAGCAAGCTCTTGGAGCCTGTTTTAGCCCATACAAGGATTTCTTTAGTCAGAAAACATAATTATTTTTGTCATTAAGCATAAAACCTTCAGGTTGCTCCACATAAACTTCTTCCTCGAGGTCACCATTTAAAAATGTTGATTTGACATCCATCTAGTAAACTTTGAATTTTTTGTAGCATGCAAAATCCAAAAACATCTTGATAGTTTCAATTCTTGCAACATGATAAAAAGTTTCTTCAAAGTCCACTCCTTCAACTTGAGGATACCCTTTGCATACTAATCTGGCCTTGTTTCTGACTATCTATCCATCTTCATTTAGCTTGTTTCTGTATACCCATTTAGTTCCAATTACATTATTATCATTTGGTCTTGGAACAAGATCCCAAGTCTTATTTTTCTTTATTTGGTCTAGTTATTCATTCATGGATTTTACCCAATGATCATCCTAACTTGCTTTCACAAATGTTTGGGGTTCAATCATGGACAACAATGAAAACTTTGCAGAGGTACATGTAGCTATAAGTTTTCTTCTCGTTTGTACACATGTTTCCTTCTTTACAAGAATCTGACTTTCTGGATGATGTTTTTGAACATACCTTGATGGGGTCTTTGGCTATGATGTTTCCATTTTCTCTTATTATTATGAATCCTCTTGCTCTTGATGCTCGCCCATTCCATCATCTTGTAACTCATTGTTGATTGGTTCATCATATTGCTTATTATGGTGTTGATATTTCACTGAATGAAGTGGTCCCTCATCTGCCTTTACATCTATGATCTCAATTATCTTATGGATTATTTTTTTATAGCACTTGTATCCTTTACTTCTAGAGGAGTATCTTATCATAATTCCTTCATCATCTCTATAATCAAACTTACCTAATTTGTCTTCATTTCTTTTAATGTAGCATTTACTTCCAAAAAATTTGAAGTGTTGTATTGATGTTTATATTCCATGCCATAGCTCATAAGGTCTTTTATCAATGTTTACTCTTATGTGCTTATTATTGAGAATGTTGACAATAGTTTGAACAACCTCTCCCCAAAAGGTTTTGGGTACTTCTAATTCATCAAGCATGGCCCTAGCCTTTTCTTGAACTATTTTATTCATTCTTTCCACTATTCCATTCTTCTAAGGGGTTATGGAAATAGCGAACTATCTCTTAATCCCATTTTTTTCACAAAAATGTTGAATTCATCAGATGTGAATTCTCCTCCTCTATCTGACCTTAAGAATTTTATTTTTAATTCCATTTAATTTTCTACCTGTGCTTTGAAGATTTCAAATTTTTCAAAAGCATCAAATTTATGCCTCAACAATACAACCCAAGTCATTCTGGTATAGTCATCAATTAACATAATGAAATATATTTCACCTCGAGGATATTGTGTACTTGTAGGGCCACAGATATTTGTATGAAACATCTCAATAGGTCGAGTGGTGAAGTGTTCTTTTTCCTTGAATTGAAATCTTTACTATTTTCCAAACTCGTGTTATAAAAATAGGATTGCAAAGAAATAAAATAAAACAAATTTGAAAATAAAATACAGAAGATACACAATACAATAGAGACACAGATATACGCGGTTCACCCAGTGTGGGCTACGTCCACTAGAGTAATTTTCAGGTCCTTCCTTTTTATTATCCAGCAAAATGAAGGGATACAACCTACAACACACCCGATGTAACTTCCTCTTCTTTCTCTCACAATCTCCTCTCTCGGAATACAATAATCACAATAATACACAACCCCAATACAATTCCCCCATAAAACAAGGTTTCCTTCTAGGGAAAAAAACCATAAAAATAACTTCCAGCATCACATATGTGACCTTATAATGAATGGTATAGATTGACTATGAAATTACAATATTTTACAAGGCAATTTTTCCCGATATTTCACTTCAGGGGCGCTGCCCCCGAATCCTCCTCCAGGGGGGGGCTACAAAAATTGTCATTGCCCCAACCTAGACCCCCCTGGGGACAATTATGGGGGGGAAATCCCCCTCACACCCCCCTTTAGGGAATGGGGTTCAAGCACAACTGAAACTAACCTATGAATCAAGAATATAATCCGGCTCCACAACCAACAATCTCCCACTTGGAGACTGATCACAACAACTCCATTGTTGTTGTACCTACTGGACTATACTCCACCTTGGACCTGGAAAATTTCTTATCTTCACCTTCATGCTTGAATACCAATTGAAACTAAGAAGGAACTCAGTTTCTCTCTGTTTACTCTCTTTGTTAACATATCTACAGGATTCTGGCAAGTATGTATCTTTTCCAACTTCAAATTTCCATCTTCCAAGACAGATCATATGAAATGATACCTAAGTTGTATATGATTAGTCTTTGAATGGAATGTTGAGTTCTTCGCAAGATGAATTGAACTCTCACTATCACAGTAAAACATGTTATTCTCCTTCTTATTTCCCAATTCCTCCATAAACCTTTGTAACCAAATCATTTCTTTACTCGCCTCTATATCAAAAACATAATCTGCTTCTATTGTTGAAAGTGCAACAACATTTTGTAGTTTTGAAATACAACTTATTGTTGTTCCACCTATAGTTAAAACATACCTTGTGGTGCTCCTCATGTTATCTTTATCACCTGTCATATCTGAATCAACATATCCCTATAGAACATTGTATAAACCTCCAAAACATAATGCATGAGTATAAGTACCTCTCAAATACCCGAGAATCCACTCAAATACCCGAGAATCCACTTTACTGCCTCCCAATGTTATTTACCTAGATTGTTCATATACCTGCTCACAACTCCCACTGCATGTGCAATATCTGGTCTTGTGCAAACCATCCCATACATCAAGCTGCCTATTGTTGATCAATAAGAGACCCTAGACATGTATTATATATCCTCATGTGTCTTGGGACACATTTACTTAGTTAATTTGAAATGGTTGGACAAAGGTGTACTAATTGGTTTTTCATTCTTCATTTTAAACCTCTCCAACACCTTCTCTATGTACTCACCTTGAGACAATGTCAATTTGCGATTTTTCCTATCTCTTTTTATTCTCATACCAAGGATTTTTTTTGCAACACCCAAATCCTTCATCTCAAATGAATTAGCTAATTTCTTCTTGAGCACATTTATATCCTTCATATTAGACCCTGAAACAATCATTCCATCTACATATAATAGCAAGATAATATATCTTCCATTTTCTATCCTTTTAAAATAAACACAATGATCAGAATGGCATCTACTATAACCTTGTTCTTTCATAAACCTATCAAAATTAAAATACAACTGCCTTGGAGCTTGCTTTAGGCCATAAAATCTCTTCTTCATCGTTCATACCAAGTTGTTCTTCCCTTTGACCTCATACCCCTATGGCTACTGCATATAAATATCTTCCTCCAAATCCCCATGGAGAAAAGTTGTTTTTACATCTAACTGTTCAAGATGTAAATATTCTACTGCCACGAGACTTAAAATATTCCTAATTGAAGTCATCTTAACAACAGGATAAAATATTTCATCAAAATCTATAACTTTATTTTGTGCAAACCCCTTTACAACAAGTCTAGCCTTGTACCGCTTTTTTCCTCCATCTTCTTCCTTCAACTTGTAAACCCATTTATTATGAAATGCTCTTTTTCCTGCAAGAAACTAAACCAAGTCCCAAGTCTGGTTATTTAGCAAGGAATCCATTTCCTCTTTCATGCCTTGCTCCCACTTCTTTTTAGTGTCTACCTGCATTGCCTCTTCATAACATTCTGGTTGACCAGAATTAGTCAACAATAAATAATAAAATGAAGGAGAGTATCGTTCAGGGGGTCTATTTAACCTGGTAGATCTTCTAACAACACTTGCAGGAGTTTGAGGTACATGCTCCTATTGTTGTACACTTTTATTTTTTGGTACCTTTGTAATTTCTTTTTCAGTGATCTCATCAAGCACTGTGTATTTTGGTTTTTCTTTTTCATGTTTATTTCCCTGCAACTGATCTTTGTACATGAACTTCTCATTGAATATGGAATCTCTACTCCTAATTATTTTGTGATTTTCATAATCCCATAAGCGATAACCAAAATCATTAACACCGTATCCAATAAAGGTACACTTCTTGGATTTTGCCTCAAGCTTTGTTCTATTTTCTTTATCAATATGGACAAATGCTTCGCAACCAAAAGTCTTCAAAAAAAATAGTTTACCTTTTTACCTGTCCATTCCTCCTATGGAATTCCACCATCCAAATGTATTGAAGGTCCTTTGTTTATTAAGTAAACAGCAGTATCTACAACATTTTCCTAGAACTATAAGAGAAACCCAACATGCAATCGCATACTCCTTGCACACTCCATGATTATGTTGTTCATCCTTTATGACACACCATTTTCTTGTGGTGTTCATGGAACTTTTTTATCTCTACGAATCCCATGGTATGAACAATAATCATCAAATGCCTTGCTACAGTATTCACCTCCATTTTCTGATCTGAGACACTTCAACCTTTTTCCTATCTCGTTCTATACCAAATCTTTCCATTTCTTAAAGGTATCAAAAACATCATATTTTTGTCGAATGCAATAAACACAACATTTTCTAGTTGCATCATCAATAAAAGTAACATAATAACGAGATCCACCAAGATATGATACCTGAGTTGGTCCTTATACATCTGTATCACAAGCTCTAACCTTTCACTCTTCTTTTCTTCTCCAACTCTGAGAAACCAAACTCTCTTTTTTTTTCCATAAACACAGTACTCACAGAAATCCAAATCAATTTTCTTGAGATCTGGCAACAAATTCCTTTTTTGAAGTAATTACATCCCCTTCTCACTCATGTATCCAAGCCTATGATTCCAAACTTCTATATCCACTCCAGTAGAATATAAAGAGATATAAGAATTAGTATTATCAGTACATAAATACAATGTACCTACCTTATCTCCTTGTTATATCACCAGTGGTCCTTTGGTGACCCTCCATGCCTTATCTGTAAATATAGATATACAACCTTCATTTCCCAACTTCCCCATTGAAATTAAATTTTTCCTTAGGTATGGAACATGTCTTACCTCTTTCAACAACCATTGGTTTACATTCTTTTGCTTTATTTGTACCTTACCCATTCCAACAATTTTGCATGGTGCATCATCACCCAAATGAATCTTTCCAAAATCACCTTGAACATAATCTAGAAAATGTTTCCTATGGGGTGTGGCATGAAATGAAGCCCCTGAATCTACTACCCAAGACTTGGAAATATTATCTACAAAAAGAATCAAATCATCTTGTAACACATCACCTATTACATTTGCTTCTTGATTTTTCTCCTATTGTCCACCTATTTGTTTCTTTGGAGATCTGCAGTCTTTGTTCATATGTCCTCTGTTCCTACAATTCCAACACTCTATATTTCCCATTATGGATTTCGATATGCCTTTCCTATAATTCTTTTGGTTCCCTGAGCCATTTCCTCTGTCCTTTTGTCTTCCCCTGTTCTCCATGTTTAACGCATTACATGATTTCTCACCCATACTTTTCCGTCGCATTTCCTTGCTAAGGATAACACCAACAACATCATCAAATTTTAGAGTGTTTGAACCAGAGACAGAGTTACTTACAACCATGACCAAGCCATTCCATCTTTCTAGCAATGAGCACAGGATTAGAAGATCCCTGACCTCATCATCAAAGTCCACTTCTATAGAACTTAGTTGATTAGTAACCGTATTAAATTCATTTAAATGATATGCAACAGATCCACCTTCTAACATATTCACATTAAATAATCGCTTCATTATAAATACCTTATTGGATGCCGAGGTTTTTTCATAAAATTTATCAAATGCTTCCATCAACTCCTTCTTTGTCTTTTCTTTTGAAATATTGAAATCCATCGACCCTTCCAGGCTCAGCAGTATTGTTCCTAGAATCTTTCTTTCGAGAACCTCCCATTATTCGTCCTTCATGGACGTCGGATTATTTTCTATTCCTCCCAATGGTAGGAATAGATCCTTCTGATATAAATAATCTTCCATCTGCATCTTCCATAACTGGTTTTTTTGGTCGTTAAATTTCTCGACCCTAAACTTTCCATCTTCCGCCATTGTTCCCACTCAATATAGGAACCCTCTTTTCTTGTGAGTTGCCTTTCGCTTTGATACCAATTATTAGAAAAATAGGATAACTGAGAAATAAATAAAACAAATGCGTAAATAAGACAATGAAGATACACAATACAATAGAGACACAGATATATGTGGTTCACTCAGTGTGGGCTACATCCACCAGAGAAATTGCCAGGTCCTTCCTTTTTATTATCCAGCAAAATGAAGGAATATAACCTACAACACACTTGTTGTAACTTCATCTTATTTCTCTCACAGTATCCTCTCTTAGAATACAATAATCATAATAATACATAGCTGCAATACAATTCCCTCATAAAAGAAGGTTTCCTTCTAGGGGGAAAACCCCTAAAATTAAATTTTACCATCTGATTTGCGACCTTATAATGAATGGTCCAGATTGACAATGAAATTACAATATTTTACAAGGAAATTTTTCCCAATATTTCACTTCAGGGGAACTTCCCCCGAATCCCCCACCAGCGAGGGGATAAAAAAATTGTCACTGTCCCCCCTAAACCCCCCTGGTGACAGTTTTGGGTAAGAAATCCCCCCCACAACCCCTGTTAGGGAATGGGGTCCAAGCACAGCTGAAACAAACCTCTGAATCAGGAATATAATTAGGCTCCACAACCAACAATTGACATGACTTGCAAACAATATTCTCAAGTTTGAATATCTTAATCATATCTCTCACAACATCTTTTCTTCCTAGCTTAGCAAGATGATTAAAACTAAGATGACCTAGTCTTTTGTGCTAAATATATCTCTCATAATTTTCACCAATGCAACATTTTTATTTTCCTTCTTCTATAACATACACATTCACTAAAGTTTTGACTGCCTTAACAACAATATTCCTTGTATTCGCATCCATTACCTTACATCTTGTTGAATGAAAAAGAAAATTGTGTCCTTGGTCAGAAATTTGACTTACACTTAATAATTTATGTTTTATACCATCAACACACAACAAATTATGTGTTTTGGTCTTTCCCTTTTTATCTTCATCTAATACAACAATTCCTTTTTCTCTAATTCTAGTTGGAGCATTGCTTCCAAAAGTGACATTACCACCTTTTTCTTCAGTTAAGAATTCAAACTTACTTTTGTCTTATGTAATGTGCTTGGAGAAAACACTCTCAATGTACCATTGATTTTCTTGATTTTGGGCATATAGAGATAGTCCACAATTTTCTTCACTTTTATTTTTCTTCCTCCAAACCTTGGTAAAATCTTCTTGTCTATATTGCCTAAAGATAGGAAGCAACTTGCTTCTACATTCACTTGACTTGTGTCCAAAATTATTGCATATGTGGCATTTGGGGTCATTTAGTAAAGGAGAAAATGAATTATTGAAAGAATTTTGAACCATAGCCTTTTGAGGTTTGTTGAATCGCTTTCCTATACTTCTATTATATCTAAAAATTATGCAACTTACAGCCTTATGTCCAAATTTACCAACTGAGAAACAATATCCATAGAAAAAATTTGGATGCCTTGGAATGAAAAACTTACTTGTAGGAATCATTCTTTGTCTGCCAACTTGATAATATTCATACACATGTTGCTTCATTGCTTCATAGTTGGGATGATTCAGTTCTGATTGCTTCTTATTTTCATCTTTTTCTTGGTTAGGCTTATTGTTTCTTCTGTTGAGATCATTTGCATAGCTTGTAGGCTTCTCAATGGATGTCATGATGGTGCTTGACTCACCTTTGACAATTTTAATTAGATTTTTTTTATATCCCATCCATGTCTTGTCATCTAGTGATCTCTAATTTCTTAGAATGTTATCTAGAGTTTCAAACCCTTTTATGAATTTTATTTGAGTCATGGATTTCTATAGATATTTTCTTAAGGAAACTATTTATGTTTCTAGTTTGTCTCATATATTCTCCTTTCCTTTTATCTAATTTATCAATATTTCTTCCTTTCTTTTGGATTCTTCTAGATAAATTTTTAAGATGACTATTTCTTCATTGATCTTATTGTATTTTTCTTTGTAGACCTACAACTATTATTTTCTTAGTATGTTCTTTTTCTTGAGTCTGGAGATTTCCTCCAGAGCATAATGAATTCTCCTTCAATGTCTACTACAACTTCACACTCTTTCATGTTTGCTTCATCATATTTTTGTTGTTCCAAGGCCATGAGAAATTTTTCATCCTAAATTAGATCTCGATCATTTTCTTCATCATCAGATCTGCTACTATCCTCCTTTGAATAAAAATTGTTCCTTTTAAAATACTTTTTAAAATTGCTAGGTTTATCCTTGTCTTTTCTCTCCTTTGCGTTGGTGTTATTTCCTTTAAAGGGGCATTTAGAGGAAAAATGACCAACTTTTCCACAATGAAAGCATTTAAATGGTAACATACCTTTGTATTTTCTAGAGCCCCTCTTCAGCTTCCTCACAAAGTTATCTTCTTCTTCATCTGAAAAGTGTTATGAAGAATCATAATATTGAGATGTTAACAATTTGACTGATGCTTTGATTACTACATCCTGTAGATATGGTTGTTCTTTCCTAGTTATCATCTCATAGGAAGTCATAATTCCATGGAGCCTATCCATAGTCAGTTTTTTCGGTTCATGCATTTCTTCTATAGTTGAAACCTTTGCATCAAGTCTTGACGGAAGAGATCTTAGTACCTTCTGAACTACCATAGCTTCTTTAATTTCCTCTCCTGGCTCTTTCATGGTCTTTGTCTCATCCACTATGAGAAATAAACCTGCAATATTTTCATCTTCACTCATTCTTAGGATTTCAAACTGCATTCTATGAGCTTGAATTTTGGCCAACTTTAATTTCTCGTCTCCTCCATAATTATTTACTAGTTTGTCCCATATTTCCTTTGCGGATTCCAACTGCATCACTCTAACAAATTATGTTTTTGCAAGTCCTTTGTGGATAGCATTCATAGCATTTGCATTACTATAGTAATTTTTCTTACCAGCTTCATCAATTGGAAGAGTAGTTGGGATTTTATAACCATCTACCACACTCTGTTGGACTTCCATACCAAGAGACATCAAGCAGGTGTTCATTCTGATTTTCCAAAATGCAAATTTTTTTCCATTGAATAGGGGAGGTCTGGTTGAAAAAGAATCTTGATTGGTCATACTTTATGTGTGATATTGCTTCCAGCTGTTAGATTGTAACTGAAGGAACCTTCACTTTGATACCAATTGTTGATACTCACAACAATAATGAAGG
>SNQJ01S0042513.1:161340-174013 GCA_010110895.2 Picea sitchensis
TCTAATTTTTCTTTCCTTTCAACCAATTAAGTTATTTAGAAATGTGCACTTAATGATAGATACAAGTAGAAATCAACATAGCCATCTAAGTTATTTAGAAGTGCTCACTTAATGAAAGATACAAGCAGAGTTCAAAGCAGCACAGTGAACACAGTACACAGATTTTTACGTGGAAACCCAATGCGGGAAAAAACTAAAAAACATCTTCTTTATCTTCTTCTGCAAGCACCAACTTACAAGTTATAAATTTTCAGCTCAACAGGCACCCACCTGTTGCAGATAACGAGGACACCAATCCTCTCAAGAACCAACCTTCCATAGATAATGAGCACACCAATCCTCTTAGGCACTAACATGTTACAAAAATGAGGACACAAATCCTCAGTGAGCTTTGACTCACCCTAGCACTACCCTGCCACCCTAAAATCAGAAAAATATGTTACATCACAAAATCTTTCAACACATCCTGACAAATTTATATTTTTGTTCTTATGAAATTTTACAATATCCTCTTCCACCTCAATTTGCATGCTCATCCACGATCAAAGAACATCCATACTTCTACTAACTTTTTTGAGTTCTCCTTTCTGTATGTGGATGCGTAACAGTTACAATGTGGACAAAATTTGACCACATCAAAATCATGTCAGTTACAATTTTGTCTAAATAAAGTATGACAGTTATATTTTGGACAAACTTTGACCANTACTAACTTTTTTGAGTTCTCCTTTCTGTATGTGGATGCGTAACAGTTACAATGTGGACAAAATTTGACCACATCAAAATCATGTCAGTTACAATTTTGTCTAAATAAAGTATGACAGTTATATTTTGGACAAACTTTGACCATATCAAAATCCTATCAGTTACAATTTTGTCTAAATAAAGTATGTGGACACATGAATGTTACATTGTGGACAAACTTTGATTAATTCAAATGGAACAATTCTTCCTACGACTATGCTCTATATTATCTGAGCATCTTCTAAAGAACAACGCAATAATTTCATTCTGGTATGCAAAGCATCCATTGCGTAGATATAACTAGAGAGAAAGACTCAAGTCATAAGACTTCATCCTGTCGCACTTGTCATGTAGTGTTCTTACTAAATCTCCCCATTAGATTGTAAGTTCCCCTGGTTACTCGTTCTATCTCATTATACTTTGAACTTCATCTCGCCACACACCATTCATCGCACTGGCTCAAGGCGCCCTGCAGATTTTCATCTGCGCAATATTCCACACACTCTGTCGCAATTGACTATGTCACTTGTCGCTTTCTTAAAATATTGTCACGTTGTGGCATAAACATCCTCTTATTCATTCCATGATCGTGGAAAAGGTAATTTTTCACACTCCACTTTACTTCTGAATTGCATCGTAGGTTATCCTCCTATTCTGCACGTACTCCTGGAAAACTCAATCAGTTATGTGATTTCTTTTGCATCGTTGATCCCTTCTTCCTTTAATCCTTCTGCACACTTATGTTTTCAACCTTTCACGGTTTGTTTTTGGAGTTCCATTTCATGTGGATCTACAATAGTTCAGTAGAAAGAATCCTTATGTGCACTTCCTCTGCTTGTGCGCCAATTTTGTTCCATATTGTCTGTGCGCACTTCAAGCCTTCCACGCACTTCCTCTTCCTTTGTGCCATGTTGACATCAATGATAAAATATTCTCAAAAAAGATACCATAAACATATAACCACAAATACACATTACACAATAATTTTACGTGGAAACTGTAATGGGAGAAAACCACATAATACTTTCTTATATATCAGAAGATTACATTCATAGGAAGATCCAACTTCCAAAATTCTCTAACACAGACAGGGAGCAGTCACCAACCCCTTGATTTACAGGATCCAACCTTAAGGAAGCTACAACTCCCTATATTCTCCATCTCCAACTGGAAGGAGGCTCCAACCCCCTAGTTTACAAGAACCAACATGAAGGAAGTTACAACTCCCTTTCCTTGCACCTTCCTTCCTCTCTCAAATATAAATAAGAGAATCACCCTGTCATTGTTGTTGTCACTGATACTGATACATCATTATCATCAAAACTGATACAACCACATAAAATTCATGCCAATGTCTCCAAGATCGTGTGCTCAAAAACACCATGATATACATCAAACCATGTGCCAATAAATCCAAGATGTTCCTCGAAGAATATACCATGCCTCAAAACATATACACAAAATGTTTCTTAAACATGTTCCAATATATCCAAGATGTACCTCAACCATGTGCCAATACCTCTAAGACATACCTCAAGCATGTGCCATAAACTCCAAGATACAAGCCTCAAAATATATAGAATAACATACCTTTCATCATGTGAATAAAACGGTGCATGAGATATCAGATATTCATACATTTCTCAACTTCAACCTTAAGAAGAATACCTTTCTCAAACATTTTCTCAACCTCATTTGACAAAACTGAGCAACAGGTGGGACCTTGTGTGAAGATACTAGGACAACAAGTGGGGGAATCATGGGACACCCTATGCTTGACTCGCGGGGGTCTGCTCTATTAGTGTTACCATAAACCCTTCTCCAATCTGTGGCTCCAAGACTTGCTTCCTTCTCACTCCTCCACTACTTTGCCTTCGCTAAGAGATCACATACTTGCTTGGTAAATAAATGAGAGGTTCTTTATGTGTATTTATACTTTTTCAAGTATCTCCTTTACTTGACTTTGAGCTGACCTATAATTTATTGTTTGCAACAAATTTTCTCCTTTAATTAATTTTTGGGTCGACTTGTAACTTCTTATTGCAACCGTTTAGGGCATTTTTAACCATACTTCGGGGCTTCATATTTAAGAGGGTATAACTTCTCAACCATGAGGACCACATGGAATACCACCTACCATTGGAAATATCATGACGAGGACCATCCATCTGTGAGATTTTTGCATCCATTTGCAGTGTCCTTCACCCTCTTTTTCTTCAATCAACTTCGGGCTTCATGACCACACCTCTGGGGCTTCCTAACCACATTCTCATGGTTTCTAGTAGACTTATTCAAAGCGTCTTCCCATGAGTTCCATGCTTAAATCTACGCCATAAGGGGACCACTTTGGAGACTTCTTCAAATACACCCATTACTTCTAGAGTCTTCTAGACTTCTACTAAGATTGAAATCAATGACAACCAATTTTCCAACATAACCCTCTACCATACTTAAACATTTTTCCAAAGCGTCGACGTCTATCTGGCCTTAAAATAAAGGAATATCAAAGTTATCTTGTACCTTGAAGGGAATCAGACCTCCAAAGTGATTGTTGGTTGAAGGTGCCTTCGTTGTTGTTTGTAGTCCTTGAAGGATCTGGATGAAATTATCCATCATGTCATTCCTTTATCACGTGAGGGCTTCCTCGATTAATAGTTTGATAGGATCTATTTCTCTATCATCTCTCTTTACTTCTGTCATGGGAGGCTTCTTGGGATGGCAGGAGTGTTCTTCCCCAAGCTCAACCAGTTCAAGACCCAATTCTCAATAGCCTGACCTTATCGAGGACATGCATAGATAAACAACAAAGAGTAAATTGCTCTGATACCATTGATCCAGACTAGGTGGAGAATGACATGAAGGTAGAGATATAACAAGGAAACACATAGATATATTACAAGAAACACAATAATACAGTTAAACTCAGATTCTATTAATGAATGGATTACAAAAGATTGTAAAATGCAAAGCACACAAACTAGCTAGAATGGTGGTAGCTTATCCCTAAAGAGAGAGATGTGTCGGCTATGCTCACTCACAAGAAGATGATTACAAAGAGGCTAAAAATACCTTTTAACATAAAGAATCAATGAGAAAACCCTAAACATCCAAAACCCTAACCCCAAAAGATGAAACACCAAAAGGTTTGTGGGCCCTAATGTAATTAGTTGATATGTCAACTCCCCTAGGGCGTTACATTTGCATATGATCTTCGTATGGGGTGTTTGGTAGCCCATAGAAAAGGTATAGCTAAGAAGTAGACATTTTGAATTGCACAGTATCTGCCTTCGTTTACACACTAGGTGTTGTCGCGTTAAAAAAACATCATTTAGGGCCTCAAAACGGCCCCAGAAGTTTGGGACCCAAAAAACTGTAGAACAACTGCCAAGATGTGGAGCCATTATGAATTAGTGGAACAGGTGGGCGGCCACCATTATCCACCTAGATCACATGTTGTCTTCCCAAGGATTCTCCTTGAGAATATCTCTAAGATGAGTGTATAGACGATCATATGATATATTGAGACTAAATTCCCTTGTCAAATGTGATGATATTGTCTCGTACAATAAGTCATATTCCCTATGTATAATCAAGAAATTCAAAATTATTTTGCATTTTAGAATTTTTAAACTTTCCTTAATGTGTGAGCCCCTTTTTCCACTTGTATTCTCTAATTCATTTACCGTTTTTCTTCCTTCTCTCCAAAGACCCTACTTGTGTGTCAATATTCTTTAGTTCTCTTTTGATTTTATGTGACTTTTTTTTAATTTTTTCTTTCAGTTTTACTTTTATGTAAACTTAAATTATAATAAAACATATTGATTAAAAGTATAAATAAATATTTTGACTAATATTATTTCATAAAATATGTGTTAATTGAACTTATCAAAAAAAAATTTTTATCAAGAGTTAAACCTTGAAATCTTGGCTAATCTTTTCATAAATCTCTTAGCCATGAGTATTTTCCACATTAAATTTGTACCAAAAGTTTAGTACCTTTGAACTCTTGGCCAATCTTTTCATAAATCTCTTAGCCATGTGTATTTTCCACATTAAATCTATACCAAAAGTTTTGTTAAACACTTAGTTGAAAAAAATATCAATAGATAATCTCTAGTCGACACAAATTGCCTCACACTTTGTCTCTTTTTTTTCACGCGATTTCATGTGCCAAAAGGGTAGATTTTTGTAATTCTTGTAGATATATTGTCGAACCTATTACTACTAGAGTCAACATCGGATCTAGTATCTCTTATAAAAAAATTCACATTTTCATTTTTATTTTATATTTTTATTTTTTATTTATTAAAATTAATGTATTTATTTATATTGTTGTTTAAATTCATTGAAAAATATTTCTATATCTTAAAAATAAATAACTAACTTTTCAAAAGATCATTTCTTAGAAGGAAAAATTATAACTAAATAAAAGTGTGTAGCACATTATTTTTAAATAATTTAATAAAATGTATTTTTATAAACAAAAATATTACATATACAACACTTGTGTAGATTGTCCTAAAATTTTGGACAAATTATATATTTAAAACTTAATTACAATTCATGTGGTTGTGACTTGGATATGGCATAACTTTTCTTACTTACTAATATTAGCTACTTTTAATAAATATTTATGATATAACTTTTCTTCCTTACCATGATTAGCTAAACTTTTAATAAATATTTATAGTTCGTTCTTTCATTTTGAGTCAATAAACCCTCTTTGTTAGGAACCCTCATGATGAATAAATATATATTAATCTTCCTTATATCATTCATAAATCTATTTTTCTTAGAAACAAATCATTGCGATTAATGGTAGTGGCATTCCACTATGTGTAAGTTTAATTGCTTCCAATATAAGAAGCAATAAACCCATAAATTATAGATAAATTGAAAATCAGATAAATTGAAAATCATTGTGTCATGTCAAAATTACTATAATTTTTCTGTTGTATAAAATTAATTGGAAATCATTGTGCCATGCCAAAATTGCTATAGTTTTTTTTATATTGGAGAGGCAATAAGGTCTCATCAAACATTTTAAAAGAATAAGTTGTCAACTTAGAACGAGGCATGCGTTTTTGTACAATGCCCCTTCTAGAATCACTTGTATATAATGGTGATGCACTTTTCATATATATTTTGTTGGTTCGTTATTTGCACACCTAAAAGTTTGGTCCTCATATTTAATGAGATGAGATTGATGGCATATACGTCATCAAGCTTCTTGCTATCTCTTCATTGGCAATGTCCTTTACAAACAATGAGTTGACACCCTCCTACATCACTGCCTCACTCATGAAGAGTTTGAACGAGTCTTAAATGACTATCATAGTGGCACTTGTGATGGCCATCATTCAAGGATTACCACTACTTAGAAGATTATCCAAGTGGGTTTGTTTTGGCCTTTCCTTTTTATTGATTGCATTCAAGTACTCAAGTGGCGTGTCTCAGTGGCGTGTCTCAAGTGGTGTGTCAACTGTAAAATTTACATTCTTAAGGTTTGAATTCCACCATCTATCTTTCACCCTGTGGTCATTAGTGATCCCTTTTGCAAGTGGGGAATAGATTTTATGGATTGTTGGCCTTTATCTTTGGTGGTCATATGTACATCATTGTGGTTGTTGATTATTTCACAAAATGAGCTAAATCCATGCAAACCTTAGATTCGTCTGCGCTAATCACTTTCATATGTATATACTCTTGATTTGATCTTTTACTTCACACCTTATGGTTTGTTTTCTTCTCTACTTCAAATGGTTCCAAAACCTTCATATTACATTAACTTTATCAATCGTGCAAGTCATTATACCTAGAATATTTCCTCGACAGCTTGGGCCATTTACTCACCCTCAAATATCTGACTTCATTCTAGTGGCATTTGCATGGGTTTTGCCAAAAAAGACAAGGATGAATATGATGTCATGAATGGATTACTTCTTGATGTGCTCTAGTACCACATCCATCACCTTTGTGTTCATCTAGATTCTTAGCTACTCATAGCACAATTGAACCACATTTATAATGTATGTGATCCTTGCCTATTTAGAAAGTATCTATGAATAAGAATATTGACTAGATAAACTAAGACCCTTGTATTTTTTTATATTCCTAGGAGTCACGACAACTTCATCGATCACACTACAACTAGGCAAGGAGAGTCATCATTTCTCCTTGACTTGGTAGTTTCTCACATGCTCAATGCCAACTCATCATCAAACGATTGAAATTCATACACATTGATGGTTCATGTGTCCTAGTTCTACTTGAATACCTCTTAACATGTATGGCTCTTTCAAGTATTTATCAAGCCCCTAAGTGGGAGTAACATTTTAGGTATCTTGCTACATGTTCCACTCAATGTTGGTTACAGTTATCCAACTCTAGTCGCAATTCATTGAATTTGATTGGCTATATTCAATAGTTATTTTGATTGATCTGGAATATATTTGCATAATGAAATGAATACAAATTATTATCAAAAGATGTTTAATACAGAATAACAGATATACAGTAAAATTGGTTTCTATTCAATAAGGAAATAAGTTGAAACTGTAAAATGCAGCGGAAATAAGCTTGCTAGAATGGTGGTGGCTTATCTCTGAAAAGAGATGTGACGACTACGCGCATTCGCAAGAAAAAATTTACAATGAGGCTCTGAAGGCCTTTTTACAATAAACAAGAATGTAAAAAATCCTAGACATCCAAAAACCTAACCCTAGGAGATGAAGTGCCAAAAGTCATGTGGGCCCTGTTTGGGTAAGTTAGTACATCAACTTCCCGGGGTCGTAACTTTTGCATACGATCTTCATTTTAGGCGCAGGATAGCCTGTTGGAAAGGTCTATCCGAGGAATACACATTTTGCTGCTATATATCAAAGGTCGTTTTGACTACGATGAGCCCTAAAAACGATGTTTAGGGCCTCAAAACTACCTCGCAAGTCAGGGACCCGAAAACTAGGGAAAAAACTGCCAAAATGAGCCAGTTGGAATAGGTGGGAGGACATTGAAATCCATATGGATCAATCCTCCCCCCTTAGGAAGCAATGGTCTCCATTGCGATGAGTTCCCCCATCAAATGAGGAAATTTCTGCTGAATTTGGCCCTGGGTGAGCCACTTGCCTTGGTGCAGGAGTTGCCCTGCTTTGAAAACTCAATAAAGTTGGATCCTTTGCTGGAGAGTGCCCTTGATCTGTTTGTCCACATTTTGATCACTGGATGCATGTTATATGCATTTGGGGTTGAGCTATATTGGTGTCAGTTGTTCTGTTATCTCTGAGGTGTCCAATAATGGTGGGAAATACGGTCGGAGGATATCCATGTTGAACACTAGGTGCAAGCCAAGGAAAGGAGGAATGTTGAGCTCGAAAGCATTATCACCCACAACCTTGTTGATGGTGTACGACCCATAACAGAGTGGGCAAATATTCTGATGGGGTCCTTTAAGGTGCTCTTTCTGCAAGTGCAACCAAACTTTGTCACCCACCTAAAACTTATGTGGCACCCGGTGTTGATCATGGCACTGCTAGTACTAGTCAATGGACTTATGTAGGATATCTTGAACCTGTTGGCAGATGTGTTGGATTCGCTCAATGAACTGGGTGGCTTTGTCAACTTCAATTGGAGCAGGAGATGAATCGTTCGAGGTAACCGCAAGGGGTAGTGCAACATCTATGGGACCTAATGGTTGGAATCCCAACCCCACCTGAAAGGGGTTGTGGTCAGTTGAGCTATGCAGGGCTCGGTTGTAGCTATGTTGAACATAGGGGAGACTCGCATCCCATGTGCGAGGGTGCTTGTAATTATACATGCGCAAGATATGCACGATCATTCTCTTTATGACCTCGGTTTGGCCATCTATTTGGGGGTGGAAGGTCGTGGATTTGGTGAGCTTGGTGTCTAGCAGTGACCATAGGATTGACCAGAATGTGCTAAGAAATCTACTGTCCTAATCTGAGACAATGGTTTTTGGGATTCCAAAATGTACCCAGACTCGTTCAAAGAAGATCTTGGCAGTGGCCTCTGCTATGATGCCCTTCTTGCAAGAGACCATAATCGTCATTTTAGAAAAGCGATCCACAACCACAAAAACACATTCATTGTCCCACTTGGTGGACAAGAAGCCCGACATGTAGTCCATTGATATGGATTCCCATGGTCTGTCAGGAGTAAGAAGAGGGGTGTATATGCCCTGTTTCTTAGTGGTCGGTTTGGAAATCGTGAAGGTAGTGTAGTACCTGATATACTTGTTGACCTCCTGTCGAAGTTTCGGTGAGTAGAAATGTTTCCACAACATTGCCACTTTCTTTTCGATGTCGAAGTGTCCTTCCACCCGACTGTACTAGGATTCCCATATCAGCTTCGCTCACTTTCTTGATGGAATGCAGATATGGCCCAGACGACACAACAACCCATCCTGAAGATGGAAATTAGCAACAACTCTATTTGCGCCCAACATTTGGTAGGTGGTGGCAAAGTTTGGGTCTGTCTCATAGAGTTGGGGCCATCCATAGGTCTCATGGCCACAAGAGTCTATCAACGTGGTGAGTGCCACTACGACGGTCTGCTAAGGAAATCAACGATGCAGTTGGTGCTTCCCATTTTATACTTGATGTTGAGGTGGAATTGTTGCAAGTACATGGACCAATTCTGATGGCGGTAATTCTGCAATTTTCCTTGTGTCTGCATGAACTGCAGTGGCTTATGATCAGCGTGGATGACTATCTCCTTCCCAAGAATGTAATGTCTCCATTGGTGGCAGGCTTGCACAATGAAGTACATTTCTTTTTCATAAGTAGGGTACTTACGGACAACATCCGATAGTATCTCACTATGATAGGCCATGAGGTGGTCGTGTTGAGTGAGAACAATGCCCACAAAATAGTCTGAAGCATATGTCTCGATCTCAAAGGGATGATGCAGGTCTGGTAGTGAAAGTATTGGGACTGAGCATAAGCACTACTCCAAATCATTGAATGCTTATTGTTGGGACCAGCCCCACACAAATTTATCCTTACCACCACCCTTGGTTACTTGGTTGAGGGCCCATGCAATATGGGAGAATCCCAACACGAACTTGCAGTAGAAATTGGCAAGGCCCAAGAATCTCTGAAGCTTAGTGAGTGTGGTTGGTGTTGGCCAGTCACATATTACTTGGATTTTGGTTGGATCCACATGTACGCCATGTTGATCAATGATGTAGCCCAGCTAATGAACCTTGTCCATGTGGAAGGAGCATTTTTCCAAGTTGGAGTAGAGCTGGTGTTGTCGTAGGTTGTGCAGAACCTGTTGAATATGTTGCAAGTGTTCTACCCAAGTCTTGATATAAATGAGGATGTTATCCAGATACACCACTACAAAAGTATTGGTGAATGGTCACAGAATATCCTCCATCATCCTCATGAAAGTGGCTAGATCATTTGTCAAACCAAAGGGCATGACCAACCATTCAAAAAAACCTTCCTTTGATTTGAAGGCGGTCTTCCATACATCTGTCTGTTCTATCGAGACCCGGTGGTAGCCAGAATTCATATCAATCTTACTGAAGTATTTGGCCCCCATGAGCTTATCAAGGAGGTCTTTGATTCAGGGAATCGAGTACCGGTTTCTGACTGTGATTTTATTTAGGGCCTGGTAATCAATGTAGAGTATCCAGGTTCCATGTTTCTTCTATACCAGCACAATTGGGCTCTCGCAAGGTGATGAGATGGGACAGATGTGCCCCTTGTGGAACAGTTTTTGGATCTTCCTCTTGATCTCCCCATTCTCCAACAAAGAACGGTGGTATACTGGCCCATTGGGCAGCGATGTGTCAGGGGTCAAATTGATGGGGTGCTTGACCTGACAGTGTTGAGGTACCTTGGTAGGTGAGGAGAAAATATCTGAGTATTCTTCCACGACCTTATCCACTTGCTTTTGTTGTGTGGAGAGGTCAGTCACGGAGACCCTAGATGTGGCTACGATATTTCACTGATTCTGAGAGCGAATCAAGAAAAAGACAAACTTCCATGTCTAAGAGATGATGTTTCTGCATTGCTTGGCAGAGATCAAGGAAATAGAACTGGGTGGGACTGCCTCGGGTATCCTATACAATTTCTTGTTCAAAGTAATAATAACACTGCGAGGCCTAGACTCATATACATCATGACATTTCCATAAATATGGTTGGCCCAAAATAACATTACAAACTTCGAGAGGGGCAACATTACACAATACCTCATCTTTGAAGGGCTTGATTTCGTAAGACAAGCGACATTGTTAGCTGACGTGGATGTCACTTCCTTCGCAGAGCCATCCGATGGTGTAGGGTTGCAGGTGTGGCGTTGTCGGCAGGCAGAGTCACTTGACAACCTCTTCTAATATGAGTTTCTTCTGGCTACTTCTATCAACGATGAAGTGTAATGTGGTACCCTTCACCCACAACTGTGAATGAAAAAGGTGATCGCCTTCCTTTGGCTCATTTGGTTCACTGGGATGGAGCTTCGTGGTAGCAATGGTACCACTGGGTTCTGCGTCAATGATTTGTCTCCCCATGTATGGTTTTGACTCAGAGTCAGAACCTGCATCTGATTTATAGGCTTTCACCTCAGCCACCAGCGACTGCTTCAAGCGGAAATCAACAGTGTTATGCCAAGGGATCTTATGGAAGTCGCACCACTTCCCGGTATCTTTATTTTTCTTTTTTGTGTCCTTCTTTTCTTGCGGCCTGGACTGGTTGTCTTGAGGCTATCTGTCCTTTGTTCTATGGGTTGGGGCCACCCTTTCCTAGATTTTGTTGTGAGGGGTTATCAGACCCAAATTGTCGCGTCTTTTGTTTGAGCTTCTACTCAATTTTGACGACATATCGGTAGGTTGCGCCCAAGGATGAGATGTCCAGAAACTCCATTTCGGCTTGGATGTATCTATGCAGATCATCGCAATACTTGAGCACCAGATGTCACTCAGAATATTTGATACCCAACTTGGTGTGCAAGGTATGGAATATATTTGTGAACTCAGGCATCGCTTGGTCTCTTTCCTGTCGCATCATGGTCCATTTTGTGTACAGTTCATCATAACTTCCAATAGGGTAGTATTGTTCCACAATATAATCTCTGAAGGACTCCCAAGTAACTACGATTGTAAATAGTGAGGGTTCCTCTATTTCCTTTTGCTCACAGAAAGTTTCTCACCAATCTTTGACATGGGGGATGGCTTTGAGGAGCGCAAAAGTAATATTTTCTCTATTTGAGAAGTTATGGAAAGAGAAATACCCTTCTAGTAGATCCAACCATTTGTCTATCACATATGCATCTATTTGAACTTAAAATATAGGAATATCAAAGTTGATTTGTACCTTGAAGGGGGTGGTGCCTCCGTTTGAGGAAGATGCTTTGCCTATTGGTAGTCGTCGAAGGATTTGCAAAAAACTATCCATCATCTCGTTCCTCTGTTGCATGAGGGATTCCTCGAGCAACATTTTTAAGGGATCTCCTATCCCATCATCTTTATTTTCTTCTTCCATGAGAGGTCGGTTGGGCATGCGAGATCTTTTGTCCTCAAGCGAAACAAGCTCGAGACCCAATTATTTGTACCCTAGCCTCGTTGGGGACATGCATTAAGAAGGACAAGGAGCAGACCTCTCTGATACCACTGATCCGGAATATATTTGCAGAATGAAATGAATATAGATTATTATCAAAATATGCTTAATACAGAATAACAGATATATAGTAAAATTGGTTTCTATTCAATAAGGAAATAAGCTGAAACTGTAAAATGCAGCAGAAACAAGCTTGCTAGAATGGTGGCGGCTTATCTCTGAGAAGAGATGTGACGACTGCGCTCATTTGCAAGAAAAAATTTACAATGAGGCTCTGAAGGCCTTTTTACAATAAATGAGAATGTCAAAAACCCTAGACATCCAAAAACCTAACCCTAGGAGATG
>SNQJ01S0042513.1:174063-187257 GCA_010110895.2 Picea sitchensis
GTCAAAAACCCTAGACATCCAAAAACCTAACCCTAGGAGATGAAGCGCCAAAAGTCATGTGGGCCCTGTTTGGGTAAGTTAGTACATCAACTTCCCGAGGTCGTAACTTTTGCATATGATCTTTCTTTTAGGCACATGATAGCCCGTTGGAAAGGTATATCTGAGGAATACACATTTTGATTCTATATACCAAAGGTCATTTTGACTGTGGCGAGCCCTAAAAACGTTGTTTAGGGCCTCAAAACGGCCCCGCAAGTCAGGGACAAAAAACTAGGGAAAAAACTACCAAACTGGAAAACTGCCAAAATGAGCCAGTTGGATTAGGTGGGAGGCCACCAACATCCATCTGGATCATTGATCTACTAATTTAATCTTTCCTCTGGTCAACTATTTTCACATATCAAGCCCTCTCTATTACAATTAGGCTTCAGTTGTTCTAATTTTTCACCCCCATCGATTCCATTGTTCCTTCATTTGTGTTTAGACATGATGTAGAATTGATTATTTGTATGTATTTGATCTAGCCCCATATTCCCATGATCCTATATTGAACTTTGTTGAGACATCTTCATGAGCATGGGTATGCTTGCCTCATTGACATTGATATTATATACACCCCACATTGTGATTTTTTGTTATGCAAGTGTTCTCCATTACTAGTTTTTAGATAATCCTTTCTACTTGGATGTTCTTCTCACTCTCAACATTGTGTTTTCACGACATTTGGGTGAGAAAAACAAGATGTCTTTAGGCTATATGATTTTCTCCTAACCTCACACATCAGGGGGAAATTGTTATCACCTTAATTTTCCTCACCTATTCCATTCAAGTAGTCATACTTGGAAACATCATTAATTCAGGTATTATATACATCATGCACCCCATCACATCATGTTATGGGATTTTTGTACCTCACTGAATCTAGTCAAAACCATTAGTTGACCATTTTATGGATGGTGCAATTTATCTTCTATTTTCTACATGTGTTGCATGGTAAAATACTAAAAAATTGCATGGCCCTCTTTAATTCAAAAGTTGGTTAGCTCACAACTCATAAATGTGTGCATTCTTATTCATGAAACATAGTGGACATGTGTGAACTTGTTTAGACCTTGATCTTCATAAATGCCAATGACTTTGTCTTCCATAATGTACACTAATTTTATAAAATCTCATTAATACATTAAGGGAGTTCAAATGGAAACTACTTCAAGGTTGTGATTCTATTATTCACCTATAAAAAGAGGCCATGGGGATGCATTTAAAATTAATCTTCTAGAATGCCATTAGAGAGTTCAGAAAACCCTTTTTTCACTCATACATTCCTCACTATTTTCTCACCGTCTTTACATTTTCTTATGGCCAACCATAAGGGATATTTCTTAAGTTATCAAGAGAGTTGGAGATCAAGCCTACAAGGAAGAAAAGGACCCTCACAAGGAGATTTTGGAGCCCACCTTGCCACAACAACTCTTCCTGGGTGTTTATTGTAAGTTTCATCCCTTTCCATTTGGTATAATAAAGCATTTCTTATTTTCTCTCAAATAATTGTGTTAGAATTACATATAAACCAATAAATCCATAGTTTAAATCTTTTTTTGTTTTTCTTTCATAATTTAAGCTTAATGGTGATGCTTGCATGGTTCCCTTTTCTCTTTTATTTTATGTTATTATGTTTGTTCTTATTTTCACAACCAAGTTAGGGTTTTTTGCACACACCTCTCAAAAAATACTTAAAATAGAAGGGCATCATGGTTATGGAATAGAGGGTTAGTCTAATGCTTGAACGTGATCAATAAGGTGGATTCACTCCAAAAATATCAGTGATTCACATGAGTCAATGGTATGCTTGGAAACATGGTAAAAATTCCAATCTCAAAGTTTGAGGAGGATGCATTTGAAACACAATTTTATCCTCTACAAAACTTCCCAGATAGACAAGCAATGGTTCAAAATTCATCAAGTGAACAAAGAATATCCCCAGGTTAAGTATCTATTTCATAAACAAGAAGTGAAAAGGTCTCTTATTTTCATACCATCTCTTGATAGGGATTTTTATGGGATCTTGGCCATCTTTCAAATCATTGTAATCATGGATCCATATCTTGTGGGTTAATCAGGTTAAAGGTGGCATCCTGTTCTACTTCTGTAGTTACAATTTTTTTTCAATTTTCATTTCCAATTTAAATAAGAGTGAGACATAATCTTCCATAGTGACCAATGATTTATGATATCTGTAGGATTATACCTCAACTGATGGTTTTTGGACTTCAATCCAGAAGTAGAGATCCCATATTTTCTTCTAGTTAGCGTGAGATTACACCGTCTCCCACTCAACCTCTAAGATTTTTATAGCCTTACGTTCCACCCTACATGTTAGAAGGGAGTTCATCAGATCATACAACCCTAAACACATTATTTTCCTAATATTTGGCCCCTTTTTGGAGGTGATCATGGGTCTAAGAGGGTTCAACACACAATGATCATCGTACATTGCAAATAGTGCAACAAGCGACAAACTATTAAACATTCTAGATTCGTTGAGTTACGGAGTGATAGGAGGGGGATGAGTTGTATCGTCATGTCATAGGCCTAGGAACTCATAGCATTTGAGTCTCTAGTGGCCTCTAGAATATATATAAGTTATCCCAAGCCTCCTCCAAAGAGATATATAATAAAGGCAAGTCTAAAGGAAGGAGAAATCAAGAGTATTGTTATGTTGTCCATTTGCAGAGTCTATCTTTGCATGGCATAAAAAAAAAACGAAAAAATGTTTTTTGTGATCATCCCTTTTAGATCATTTTAGGACCTCTTTTTCATAATTGCACTAGTGAACTTTGGGGTCTAAAATTGTATTTTGGGGTGATTGATAGTTACATTTGGTTGAGTTTCCTTTTGTGGTTGGGTTTTTCATTTTTAATATCCATTCCTTGTGAGTTTTGGGTTGAGATCCTATGTAGACATTGGCATGTGCTATGGGGCACCACTACCAATATCAAACTCCCCTCTGCTTCATGAATTTGTTGGTTTTCCTTATGCATTTGTGTTCTTAATTATATTAAGAAAAAATTGCATTTCATCTGGAAAAATATAAAAAACTAAAATTTTGCATGCTTGACTGCTTTTGAAGCATAAGTGAAAAGAGTACATTGGTTCATTGTTTGGTTTCATATTCTTGAAAACATTTTAGATTTGAATTGCTTGTTGGTTTCTTTGGGCGTGAGGTTTCATTTACAAAAGTTGCAAAGAAAAGGAAAAAGTCTCTTTCCCTCCCATAGCTAGACTTCATTGAATTGAAAATTTTTCATTGGCATCTCTTCATTGCTTGGTTGGGTCAAGAGTCATAACATCACCAAAAAGTTTCATCCATCTCCCTTTGACTTAAACAACAACCATTAAAAATAATTTTTAATCTAAAATTTATTCGACACTTTTCTTTCATAGTGAACCAATGATAGATAGGCTTAGGGCCTTGGAATAGGATTAGAGAGTAAACTCTCCAAGGCCATGGAAATGAAACTTAGGATTCATTAAAGAGTGATCAATCCATTCTTTCAACTAGTGTGTCAAGAGCCTCCTCTAACACAAGAGTTAAGAGTGAGGTCAGATCAGGGAAAGTAGGGAGATTTCCCATCTCTGCTTGTTTTGGTGTTTGCGGTATCACTTTGATTTCTACGTATATGGGGATTTCGTTGGTGCCACACCTTCAAAACTTCAGGCTTAGTTACCTTGTCCTTACATGCGGTTGGATCTATGATTGTTCTCTCGGTCATTGATTGTAAGGTGGTAACCTTAGTGACCTTTCCTAGGTAGCCATAGAGGTGATTGCAGGTGGGACATGCTTGTAGTACCTAGGATAGATGTCCGTTCATGGTCTCGGTTCCCCTGGAGGGTACCCGAATTAATAAAGTGTACCTGCATCAGTCAAGGTTGTTTCGCATAGATCATCGTAACTGCTCCTCATACCTTCGCTAGTCAATCTTGTGGGGACTTCATCCCCCCCATAGGGTTGTTTTTCGAAAATCCCCTCAGTCAATTGGTTTGCTTCTTGTTGCCCTATTTTGATAAGGGGTGTCCTCTTTGATTCCAAGTCTAGGTCGGCCTTGGTTTAATTGTGTTTGAATTTGCACATAATATATTTATCATGGTTTAATCACTGCGTCGGTCTCGTCGACTACGAGGACTTGAACCAATTATAGAGGTGTGAACACCTCTAAAGTGGCATGATACATGTGACAACGAATTCAAATGATCTTATCTTTGGTTTGAATAGATTGTTTTGGTTGAAGTGGAAGTGATAGATGAACATCCTCCACCAAATTTTAACCTTCCTTCAACTGAGCCAGATGCACCTCTAATTTTCCAAGTAAGGGAGATATTTAGTGAGCCTTTTTATTTGTTCAAAACCCCTCCCACCATGAAAAGACCAAGTGTTTTGTCTAGTGTAGCTAAGCCATAAATCCCATCATCAAGTGGGACTAGGGGAAATCCCCTCGAGGGAATCCCCGTGATGTCCACGTTACCATATCTTGGCACCATTGGACCTACACCATCCATGTTTTTTTCTATAGGCACCTTGATCAGGTGGACGTCCACTGTTTCATCCTTTCCATCCATTAGTATACCTACCGTTCCTATGCCCATACCATCCATATTGATGCCCACTTCTGGAGCCTTTTCCGGTGGGGGTTTGAGCCTTGGTTTCAGCATGGGAGGTGGAAATCCTTCCACCTTCGCCAATCCAATGAGCGGCTTGAAATCATCAGATGTGGGTGTACCTTTTGGGTGGAATATTTATAGTGGTTTTGGGGTTGTCCCTAGTCAGGCTGGGGGCAGTAGTACATTAGGAGGTTTCAACTTTCCTTGGGTTAGCACACCCTTCCATGGGGGGCAATTTTTCACGATGGGGAGGCTTTCCCTTTGTTAACACATTTCGTCCTAGGGGTTTCTTCCTTGGGATTAATTTTGGGAATTTTTTTCCTGTAGGGTCCACATTTAACCCTAGGGGAATGTTTAGTTATGGGAGTAGTCATGCTCTTGGAAGTGCCACCATTCCTGGGGAACTCACTCTTCGAGATCTCCTTAAACCTTCGATAGTACGAATATTGAGAGGTTTCTAGGTCCATATGGGACAAAAAAGACTTCACCTCCCTCCCAGTATTCATTTTCTCATACGATGTTTCCATTCCTCACAACATTATACTTTCCTAATTTGTATCAATTGATAAATGAACCTATAGCCCATAACCATTTGTGGTCGACATTGCCTTCCAAGATGCCATCTGATATCCCAAATTTTGACGAAAAGTCGGGAAAGGACCCCTCCACACACATCATGACATACCATTTATGGTTCTCATCCAACTAGTTGATGGATGAAAGTGTGAGGTTGTGTCTTTTCCATAGATCCCTTACCGAAGCTGCCACAAAATGGTACATTGAATTAAAAGGAGGTTCCCTCAAAATCTTCAACGACCTTGCAATGGCATTCTTAACACATTACCAATTTCTCATACAATATGAGATAGGGATAGAGCTCTTGACTTCACAGCATCAAGATATTGCCACTCACATTTTCGATCATATACATGAGTGGAGACAAAGACGTAGGATGATTAAGACCTAGATGTCAGACAAAATCATAATGTGGTGGTTCACAAAGTCCCTCCTACCACCCATTGCTTGATATGTAGCTATGACCAGGGTGGCCATCGTGGAGCAAGAAATTTTACATTCCCAACACTTAGATTTGATTTATTCATAGCCAGGTACACTTTATGACATCATCCCAAATGCTCCTAGACCATTGACAGATCCAAGGAAGCCAAATCCAATACCACATTCCAATGGTGTGGTTTGTTATGTTTCCCATGCCTATGTGAACCATTTAGCTTATCGAATGGGTCACATGTCAATTTCATCACACTTGTCGTCTTATGGCACTAGTCCTCAAACAACTATGAACCCTACTCAGACCTCCGAGGTGAATTCGGTGCAGTCCACACAATCGAACAATCCTTAGCAACCTGGAGGAAACAATAAAATGAACAAGAAAAAGGATTCCAACTCGGAGAAAGGGACTTCTCCCACCCAAAACACCTAGGAGGATGGAACTAAAGAAAATAAGAAGAGTTGATTTCCCAATATGATTTTTGGGGAGGACCACCCTACTCATCAGTGTCCCCAGAAGGATGAGATTCATCACTATTTAACATAACAAAAGGCCCCCCAACAACATGTTTTCTTAAATCATCCTTTCCCCTCTCAACCTCAACATATGGTTGCAACAAATCATGCCCCTCTGCAAGGGGAAATGGAAAGTACCCCTCATCATGAGGGGTCTTCCTCGAATGCTGCCATTTTTATGTGTGATCAAATGGTTAACTTGTAGACTTGGGCAAAAAACTATGACATTTCTGAGCCTTCCCATGCTATGCCAGAAGGAACATCTTCTTCCTAGCATGGTGGCCCTCTTTATATTGAGAAGCCATTTTTGACACAATGCTTCACCCCTTGAAGGGAATTCTTCGACACATGATGCATAATCCCAACACACGGGTCGACCATAACTATAGTGTTGTGGAATATTTGGCACATGCACCATGTGCCATGTATGCACTCCAAGTCCTCCAAAGATGCCCAATGCAGTAGAAAGACTTGTTGTCTTCCATTGGTGGGGTTTATTCTTTGGAGTCAAGTTTGATGAACTTTGATTCTTCTTAGACTACTCATAGGCTTTCCCATCAAGTTTCCTTCCATATCATCATGCGATCGATGGGGGAAAACATATACCAAAAGATGGTGGATGAAGGAGCCTCGACTTGCATAATGTCTATCTCTTGTTGGAAGGCCCTCACCTCTCCTAAGCTTGACACATCTGCAACACTGCTAAAACCATTTGATGGAAACATGTTCCAGCCTTATGGAATCATCACCACCTTACCTATCGAGTTAGGTGGTAAGATTGTCTTTGTTTCCATGGAGGGTCATCGACACACCTCTTGAGTACAATTTTCTACTCGAGTGCACTTGGTTCTACAAGATGACTGTTGTTTTCTAATCAGACTTTAGGGTCCTATGCTTCCCTCATCAAGGGAAAATAGTGACAATCCATCAACTTGTGTTCTACACCCTAGAACTTGGATCTAATGCGAGGTTAAATGTACCCTTTGTCGGTAATACTCAACAGTCTTATATGCATGTTGGTGAACGTATTTTCAAATATACTTCGCTTATGGGTATATTTCCCCTTCCCCCACCATCTCGTGCTATGAACATTGATCCTATCAACATAGTTTCATCATTTACCATGTGTATCCCTTGAGTTTGTTGATCCTTGGGTGGTACCTCGTCCCAAGGATGTTGAATCCTATGGATCTTCCATGCCACTCACTGGGGTCAAGATTATTGATATGATAATCCCATCAGCGTTAATTGATACTGGTCAACACCTCCTTCCTCATATGTAGTGTGATCAACCTACTCCACACATATGAGTTGTTAACTCTCTCAGTTCATATGACATCCTAGATTTTGAATTGCCTTTAGAAGAGACCATCCTAGAAGTCATGGCTTCCATAGAAAATCCAAAGGATGAGGTGATACATCGATCATATTTTATTAGTACAGAACAAATGAGAGTTAGCATGATGAGTTTTAATCCAAGACTAAGGGCATTTGTTGGACCATCTAGTAGACCTCATAGTATTGACCCATTTCCACCTCGATTATCTTTTTTAAGATTTGCCACCGAATTCTCTACTACTCCTTCCAGTGAAGATTCAAGTTTCGTACTTCATTCATTTCTTGATGGAGCCCATCAAGGAGCTTCCCTATCTCATGAGACTACTCATGATGAGTACCTTCATATGCATAGATTCATTCATATGTGGCATGTTCCCGACATGGTGAGCCATATGATGCCAACATCAACTCATGTGTTCATTGATTATGAAAAAGATACTTGACTTTAGCCTAGCCATGGGCTCTACTCAACAAAAATTTTCAAAATGTGTAGTGTCTTGTACATAGGTGTGTGGTGTGAGTTCTTTTTTTTTTGCATTTATCATATCCAAAAAATCTGAAAATATTTTCTTTTTTGAGATTTCACTATGCATTTTGACCCCCGAAATCTAGTTTACATGTGTTGACAGGATTACGAGGAATCTTTTTATGAATATGGTGACATCCACTAAACTGGAGGTACGTGTTTTCTAAACCATCATATAGGGACAGTTTTTTCCCTGCATTTCCCATCTTGTATTATTAACCGTTACACCACCTTAGGTTTGCTTCTATTAGGTTGTGACATTACCCAATCAATTTGCATGTTGTAACTTGTTCAGTAGTGCCTACCCTTCATGGGCAGCATAGATAGTACCTGGATTCCCATTCGGTGCCCATGATTTGTTTTCCCATAGGCCCGTGAGCCCTCCTTTAGCCTCCCCATGACTTGAAGTTGAGCCTCATTCTTCTCTCTTTGTCTATATTTTGGCCACATCTCGTGGGAGTTCCCGATTTTTTTTTATTGTTGCTTAATGGTCACCTATGCATTTTTTGCTTGCATCATGATTCCCGACATTGCGTTGTTGTTTTCCCATATCCCACTTACCGTTATTGCAGTAGCCTTGACCATACGCCTCTTGAATTCTTTGGCCTTTGTTTTTCATCCATCTACGTAGGGAGAGAATAGCTGCTCAGAGTGGATCTCACTTACCTGTACCATTTTCATTCATTTTTCTTAGGTCAGTTCCATGTTCTTGGAACATAGGAGGATGTTGTTATGCCACTTGTTCTCTCCCTCCAAGTATACTTTTATCTCTTTTTTGGACTCGTAAAAGGAAAAAAAAATGAGCATATTGAGCATATTTGCATCATTCTTTTGTGCTTATTAAACCATGAAGAAGACTGAGCATACTTTTACTACTTTTTCGCGCTATTTAAACCATGAAGGAGGAAAAAAATACAAAAAACAAAAAAGTTCAAAAAAAGAGTGGGGGTTTTTCACCATTGGTCTATTCTCAAAATGACAATGTCAATTGAGTGTCCCTTGAAAATGGCACATGTTTGAGTCATCATCATACAATTGGGTTTTATCTTGCCTAGGATCCATCCCAATAATATGAGTCAAAGATACTCCTCTAGTTGGTTACTCTTTCGGTCATCATGGACAGTTCTTTAATGCCTCCTACATTGTTTCACTATATTCGTCTAGCTCTTGAGTTGTAACATCCCTGACCACCTAGGTCGGGCCATGCTACTCCATAAAATACTCTTACTAAACTTTGATACATATTGTAGCATCCCCAACCTTAGACCACTAGGTTATGCCACACAACAATTCTTCATTCCCTGTAGCATCCCCAACCTTTAGACCACTAGGTTATGCCACACAACAATTCTTCATTCCCACTATCTCTCTCTCTCTCTCTCTCTCTCCTCTCTCTATATATATATATATATATATATATATATATATATATATAAAGACATGTACAAATACCCAACATGAAATTGAACAGATAATTGATACTGATCTTTAATAGAAGACCACCAATTATGTGTAGACCTTCCACTCCATCCCTCCAAGTTCCACCATAAGAGCCTTAGACCATGTTGCTCATCACTCCCAGAAGTGGGTCACCCACGATTTGGGACTAAAATCCACCCAGGTAAAGGGATTCTTAGGATAGGCTGAGACAACACAAACAATAGGAAGGATATCATTCCAGGAGCCAAATCAAACTACCAGCCTACAGTCTCTCATTCCCCACATGCATGTCCCACCCCAGGAAGTGTGTCCCTTCTTTGCTCTACAGTCCTTCGGCTTCCCCACTCCCCTTCCAGGGCTTCAACAATAGGCCAGAAAGAAAGTCTCAGAGCTCTATAGCTGCAGTTGGGCTCCCTCAGGAAATAAATTCTTCAGCAATTCTCTCACCTGGAGAGAGTTTCTCACGGGCCTGACAACCTGCCTCTTCAATCCATCTCTTAAGTCAACCAGGTACAAGATCAAGTGAAAAAAAAAACAGAAAAATGGGTATGGAACAGGTGTTGGTAGCATCCATGTTTAGGTGAGGTACAATACGAGCTCGGGTATGGTTCAACACGGGTTTAGGTAAGGTACAGGTGCATTGAGCATAACAGGAAATGCACAACATAGCTACAAGAGTTCCTAATAGACTCCAGGGGTGCACCAATGATGCAGAGGTTGAACGATGGAAAGAATGGTTGAGTTACTGAATGCATGAGTGAATGAGAAAAAGATCCCAAAACAAACTAATTTCCCCACATATATTTGCATGCGTCTTGGATGACACATGGATCTCCAGGAGCTCATTTTCTCTCCACATGGGATTCATTCACCTTCCCATAAGAACTTAGGATAAAATAATTATCCTCACCATAATCTTTAGGAATAATATTATAATATTCCTTTGGTAATAAACCCTCTAGATTAGACCCTCCCTTTCCCTTCCTAGTGGAGTTTAGTCCCCCATACTCTTTTATCATGGTCGGTATATACACAACGATGTATTATATTAATGATATGAGTGTTTACATATACAAAAATAGGCCCACTGGCCTTTAGCATCTAGGTTCTCCGACCTAATCATCACACAAGCCTTCTGGCTTATAATAAACTGGCTCACCAGCCTACAAAACATATTCACATTTACAATTGGGGTTCGGTATTGGGGTGTTACATCCCCCTCCCCTTATTTTATGCACTGTCCTTAATGCATTATATATACACCTATACAACCAAAAGTTCAAAAATCCACAAAAAATTGCGGGTAGTCTGCCTGCATGGCATCCTTGTACTCCCAAGTTGCATCCTCAGGACCGTACCAAGTCCATTAGACCTTTACTAGCTCTATGGATTGATTTCAGAGATGCTTGATCTTTTGATCCAGAATACACACCAGATGCACTTGAAGAGTGCCTTCTTGCTCCACTTGAATCACATTCCAATCAATAACATGATTAGCATCAGGTATATACTTTTTGAGAAATAATACATGGAATACATTATGAATAGACATGGATGCAGGAAATGCAAGCATATATGCCACATTCCCAATCCTCTCTAAGATTTCAAACAACCCACAAAATTGAGCTACCAACTTTGAACAATTTCCCAACTTCAGGGAACTTCTATTGGCCTTCACTTTAAAAATACATGATCACCCACTTTCAACTCCCTGTGAGTTCTGCCCTTGTCTGCATAGATTTTCTTCCTGTCTTGAGAAACCTTTAAATTCTGTTTTATTTTCAACACCTGCTCTTCCATTTCTCTAAGTAGTTTTGGCCCAACTACTTCTCTATCTGCTAGGTTGTCCCAGTTTACAGGTGTGTTGCACCTTCTGCCATAAAGTGACTCAAATAGGCTTATCTTTAGAGATGCTTGGTACCCATTGTTGTAAGAAAACTCTACCAAGTGTAGGTAGTATTCCCATTTTTTTGGTTTGTCCATCACATACATCCTCAACATATCTTCAATCACTTGATTCACCATTTTTGTTTGTCCATCCAATTCTGGATGATAAGTTGTACTAGAATTCAAATTTGTTCCAAAACCTTTAAATAAACCTTCCCATAATTTGGATGTAAACTTTAGATCTCTGTCAGACACAATTGTCTTGGGAATACCATGCATTTGAGCGATTTCCTTCATATAAATATCAACAACATTAGTTTCCTTGTGAGTGAGATTCACTGGAATGAAATGGGCAACTTTGGTAAGCTTGTCCACTACTACCGTGATAGAATCATGTTGCTTGTTTGTTTTGGGAAGATTGGTGATGAAATCCATTGTCACAACTTCCCATTTCCACTCAGGAATGGGTAATGGTTGTAGTAACCCAGCTGGGTGCCTATGCTCAGCCTTGACCTTTTGACACTCTAAACATTTGGAAATAAACTCTACAACTTATTTCTTCATGTCTGGCAAATAATATTGGCTCTTGAAAGCTGCAATAGTTTTCTGATACCCTAGGTGTACAACATAAGGTACATTATGCATTTCTCTTAATATCAGATTTTTCAATTCTTGAGAATTTGGCACATAAATTCTGCCTATGTACCTGAGAAACTCCTCATCTCCCAGCTTTTAATCATCTACTTTCTGTTGCAAATTGCCTTGCTGTAATTTTGTTATTATTTCTGTGTATTGCAAATCTGATTTTGTAGCCTCCAAGATTTTGTCCTTAAAATTTGTTTGGTACATGCTAATGGTTGTAGCATGCAACTCATGCACTTTCTTGCTAAGTGCATCAACTACCTTGTTCTCTTTCCCTTTGATATTCTTTATATCAAAGTCACATTCACTGAAAAAATCTATCCATTTTCTTTGTATGGAATTTAAGGTTGGTTTTCCAAATAAATACTTCAGGCCATTATGGTTTGTCCTCAACTTGAACCCTTTTCCCATGAGGTAGTGCCTCCACATATTCAAGGCATGCACTATGTATTCCAACTCCAAATCATGAGTAACATAGTGTCTTTCATGCTCCTTCAACTTCCTTGATTCATAACATACAACATATCCATTCTGACTGAGGACTCCACCAAATCCTTCTTTACATGCATCAGTGCATAAAATGTAGTCTTCATTTGGATATGTCATCCTTAGTATTGGTGCACTGGTTAATAATTGCTTCAAGTGTTGGAAGATATTTTCACATTTTGTTGTCCATTGGAAGTTCACTCCCTTCTTTTGCAAGGAAGTGATCAGGTGTGCAATCCTTGAGAATCCTTAAATAAATATTCGATAGTAGCCTGCAAGTTTGTAAATCCTTGTTTCCCCCATGTTAGCGAAAATTCTTGTCTTGGGCTCGAGAGCATCCAAGTCTGCAGGTTGCATGAAGAATGCCCAAGCATAGCACGTAAAGCCCCATTTCTGGCTAAAAATGAAGCGAGCGAGAAGTCTGATTTCAACGGCGAGGATCAATTGACGAAGCAGATCGACGGTCATCGGGATTTCGGGGCTGTCAAGTTGCCCGGGATTTAGCACGAAGGGTAGCACCCATATACATTCATGAAGGATCTCGGTCGTCCATCAATCGATGAAACTCGAACGCATTGAAATTAAAGGGGGCATGGATCTGGGCGGCCAGGATCTGCGTGCTCAGATCTATGGTCAGGAGCGGATTCCGGAGGCCCCCCACCATTCTACCTTTAAGCAGGGGGGGGGGG
>SNQJ01S0042514.1:39849-50858 GCA_010110895.2 Picea sitchensis
ACATCCAAGGTACCTGACCTAACTATGATCCATGCAGACATTATTACATTATAGACCCACGCAGGGGTGCGGAAATTCAGTTTACAAAAATTTAAGTGCTGGGGGTATCAGATACCCAGTAGAACCATTTCTGTCTTCAACATAAATAATACTTCATGGCACATGCGTTGACCCCTGTGCTGAATAGGCGGTCAACAGGAAGTATCACAAACATACATGTTTCATAAATTTTGCATCTAGTTTGGCATTCTACATGTTTTCTTTTGAATATATATATATATATATATATATATATATATAAACGCTCCGGAGATGCTTCGCTCTCGACCAGTTTTTGAAAAATGCGCTCCCATGCTCTTGCTCCCGCTTCGCTCCCGACCATTTTTTGAAAAATGCGCTCCCACGCTCCCGCTCCCGCTTCGTTCCCACGCTCTGGCAACATTGGTTTCAACACTCCATTGCATGCTTTGAATCCAAAATTTTATGAAGAAGACCTCATTGCCCAAAGTAATGGGAAGAGGAAGGTCTCACATAAGGACAGGGAGGTGGCTAATGGAGTGAAGAAAGCCTTCCAGAGGTGTTTCTAGCTTCTATACAAACCATTGTGAGGGAATAATTTGCTTGTTTTGTTGTTGGATAGGAAAATTTTCCAGACATATCATCTTTGGATGAGAGGACCATGGAGTCTAGACCTAGTTAAGTGGTGGACTTGTCATGGGGCAAATGGTGTATATTTGCAAAACCTTGCCACTTGTATTGTCTCACAAGTGGCAAGCTTTTCACAAGTGGCAAGATTTTCATCAGTAGAAAGGAATTGGAGCACCTATGATTTCATTCATTCCGTGAAGCACAACAGGTTGGGGTTGCAGAAAGTTGAGGATCTTGTTTATGTGCATTCGAACCTACACCTTGTGTCTCATAGGGCTGAAGAATATACAAGTCCCCTCATAAACACTGGGATGTGGATCCAAAAGCCTCAGACTTGGAACTATCTACTATTTCTTGCTACTCTCAATATTGATGATGATGCAAGTGGAAGTGGACTTCCCTCTTCTTCTAATCCACATTTCAGTTTTACTGAACAAGCATCTTGTTCTATTTTTGTTGATGATGATGAAGATGAGATGCATATGTATTAGGCTTTAGCTCATGTTATATTTCACATATAGTCTCATATATAAAGGTTGATTTTGGATGTATAGCCTCTTCTACAATGCTACTTTTGGATTTTTGCATAATGTAATCATCTATGAGAGTTAATATAGACATCGGTTTCCTTTTAAAATGTCATTAATGTGTTATTTTAAAAAAACTATATGTGTGTGTGTTTATATGTTGTGTCTCCCTTGACATACCCATTTTTGGGGGGTCACATTTCTAGGTGTTCCTGTTTTCGAAACCTGTACCCATTTCCAAGTTTTATGCAACTTAGATTTTCAACTTTCTTTCTTATGATTTTCAGCTTTGTTCATATTTTCTGATTTCACTTTCGGTTTCAGATTTTTCATTTTCTTCATTACAATTTCCACCTCATGTCTTCAAGGAGTGTTCTCACTCTTTTGTTGAAATACCTTGAGAGGATAAAAAGGCCCAAGGGTGGAGGGAGAACAACAAAAATTCAGTGCTCACTTTGTCCTGCCCATTGGAAAAGTAGCTATACAAGGGTTAGAGCCCATTTAATGAAAACTCCAAACAAGGGAGTTGGATTTTGTGAAGGGCTAGCTAGTAAAGTGCTTGAAGCGCAAAGGGAGCGAGAACAGGTTGAAGGTTGAGCACCCAAGACTAAATCCCCATGCTTTCATGATGACTCCAATCTATTTGATGCTAAATATTTCAATGATGAACATGTTCTTTCAAAGTCTTCCAAAAATATTCAAAGTTCACAATGTAAGAGAGCTAGAGGTTACACCCGACTATCCTCAAGCATTGCCATATCCTAGTGAAGGTGGGATGAACTAGAGAGCAATCTCCAAACAAGCCAATGAACCGTGCCCTGAAGTAAAACTGAATACTAATCCTTAGACTTTATGTCAGTATTAATTGCATTATGGAAGGTTTTGTTTGTAAGTATTTTTTTATAAATATAAGACATATTTTTCAATTAAAGAGAGCCATAGATGGGACATATAATCTTTTTGAAATGTTTGATGTGAAGGATGAGGACGGTCTTGATCTTGCCATAGCAAGATTTTTTCTTGCACATGGCATCCCTTTCACTGTAGCTCGTTCACCATATTTTGAACAAATGGGTTGTTCCATTAATGATGAACCAACAAACCATAAGCTAATTTGTTATAAGAAGCTTCAAAAAGTGTCGGTTTACAAGGAGAAAGCTTGCCTTGAGAAGGTGATGACACCATTGAAGGTGTTATGGAGTGTGGATGGTTGTTCCATTGTGATGGATTGCCGAAATTGTCCATTGCTGAACATTGTTGTATCTTTTGATTTAGAGCCTAGTTTTTAGAGGCAATCAATTGCTCTAGTCAAGAGAAGAACACAAGTTGCTTGAAGGACTAATTATTCTACGGCTTTGCAGAGGTGGCCCATTGGATGTTTTCCAAGTTATCACAGATGCAACTCTTGTGATCTGAGCGCAGGTGCAAATGGTTGCATGCGGACCTGTGTGCACCAACCTATGAATGGGGTGTGCAATGCCCTTGCTTGGCCGTACAATCTTTTTAGCAATTCATGCTACAAGTTCCTGTTGTGCGTGCCTAGCTCTATACTGCATGCACACATTTCAGCAGTTTGTGTGCACATCTCTTAGCTACTTGTGCATGCATACCTTAGTGGCCTACTTGTGTGGCCTTTTGCATTCCCTATGTTTGTCCTCAGCGTAGAATGCCAACATTCACAAGAATGTGTACAATCACCTGCAACCATTATGGAAGTCTAATTATTTCTATAACCAAGTCTTGAGGCTCTTGTATAAATAATTGTGCATACATTTTGTTACCCTCTTGGATCTTTTAGTTATCTAGAACATAGGATTCTACCTGACAGTTCTCCTCAAAACTATGGCATACGAGATTTCTCAATATCCCAATCCTTGTTGGTTGTATTGCTATACATTTTCCCCAATTTGATATTTAATGGAAAAGATTTCTTATTCTACGTTTCTGTCCCAATTGTGAATGTTATGTAACTTGATAGCACAACTAGATTTTGCATATTCATAGTTGTTTTATAACTTTGAGATCGCTAGGGTTTGGGGTTGTCCTCCACATTACACATCTAGGGGATCTTTGGTGTATATCACTCTATTTGCAAAGCAACAGGGTTGATGGTCCAAAAAGTATATAAACATCTTTTTTGGACCCCATATTTTATGCATTTGTTGCATAACGCACAAGACATTGACAAAATTGATTGGGATTGCCACATTGATTGAAAATGGGTACAAAATTCAGATGTTTATATGTAACCACCACTTGTCACAATCCATATACTAGAAGTTTTCTAGAGTGGAGATGTTGAAACCAACTGATACTAGATTCACAACATACTACATTCTTCTTCAATGACTATGGGTGGTGAAGGGGGCTTCGTCTACTATAGTTGTTAGTGACGTGGAAATTGTGAAGGAAATCTTCACCAGACACAACCATTGAGGTGAGGCATATAATTTTGGATGATGGCTTTGTGAAAATTCCACAGCCTAGATGACTAATGTCTTTATGATCTCAAGTAAATTGCTTCATCTAATTAATGCAGAAATTAAATTCAGACCATAGCATCAATCACACAATAGTTGGAAATTAAATAGCTGAAGCATAAAATAGTTTCACACATACACAAGCAATTTCACCTTCAAAATCAGGTTTTCATTCCTTCAAAAAACTTACAAGGAAATCTCCACAGTCTACTAAAAAACTAACAGCTGCACGGTCCATAAAATTGCCTTGAAGTGATCGGTATGACTTGCTGTACGGACTGTACAACCTACTGTATGGACTGTACAACATGGGTGTACGGATTGAATGACCTTTCCGTATGACTATATGGATATGTCCGTACGATTGTATGGAACTGTTTTGTACGACTTTACGGATCCGTACTGTACGAACCTGCTTGCTGTACTGATTTGCCTCTACCTAAATCCTTGCTCTCTCTCTCTCGGTCGTTCAACCTTCTCAACTGTTCAACTGTGTCTAAACTTTCTATCTTGACCTATCTTTATACTTTTAGCTGAGACCAAAACTATAATCTATTTTTGAGATTACTCCTAGTCTAAATCATGCATGCTTGAAATACACTTTTTAGACTCAACAGCTAAATATAAGACTTTTCACTTTTTTTACTAAAGTGAATTACAAAATAGAATTACTTCTTGAAAATAGAAAATATCTTGAACTACTTCTCACATGTTCACACTGAACTTGTGTGGAAGTTCCTATCTGAGCTATATTTCTCAACACTCCCTCTAAGCGAGGAAGGAATTCTGCACCAAGTTTGTCCCTGAATGCCTCAAACTTCCCTTCTGCCAAGGGCTTGGTCAGAATATCATCTACTTGCTGATCTATGGGAATACACTGGAGCTTCATTGCTCCCTTCTGAATCCTGTCTCGCATGAAGTGATATCTGATCTCTATGTGCTTGGACTTGTCATGAAACATTGGATTCTCAGAGTTTGATACAACTTTGATTTTCACAGTAAATGATTGTAGTTTCCAACTTTTGATCAAACAATCCTGCAAGTAACTTGTGAAACCAGATGGCCTCACAAGGCTCACAACTAGCAATACTGACTGCCATGTACTATACCTTTGCCGAGTTGAGTGTTGCAAAAGTTTGCTTCTTGCTGAACTAGGATATCATCTCTAATCCCAAGCTAAAGCAACACCCTAAGGTGCTCTTCCTATCTGCTGCATTGCCTGCCCAATATGAGTTTGAATACCCTTGCATCTTCACTTCACCATCTCCAAGATATCTCAGACCATACTCCATTATGCCCCCCAAATACCTGAGCACATGTTTTTGTTGATATTATGGTAGCTGCGGGAGGTATTTACCTCCACGTGTAAACCTGACGAGAATAGAATATTCTGGGAAGCAAGAAGAAACCCTAATTAATTGGTTAATAACCCTAGAAGACAAGTCGGCTCAAGATAATGACTTGTATTAGGTTATTAGCCTCCAAGAGAAGAAGTCGGCTAAAGGAAATATTATATACTAAAGAATTAGTACCCAGAATGAGAAGTTGACCCAGGCAGTTTGCCAGAATTAGTATAAATACAGGAGGCTAGTCTTCATTCTGGACAGTATTCTCAGAACTGCAGAAACAACACTTGTGCGCACTGCAGTTGGCCAGTTTGTGCGCAAGTTTGGAGGAGAGCTGCTGTTGCAGCTGCTGCAACTAGCAGATTTCGGTTTTGGCTTGGACTCTCCCTTGGTTATGGATTGGACTCTCTGATCAGCTCTTGTTATTTTTTCTTGGTGCGCTATCCTTGGAGAAAGGTGCACCACCTTTGTTTGGCTATCTAGCCTAGGGTTTGCTTCCAGAATGATTCTTTGTCAAGGTTAAGGTGCTTGGGGGTGGCTTCGGCCTATGGTTGGGTGACAATATCGCTATATTGTCTATGGTTAAATGGGCACATTCATTATATTCTAACAGGTTATGGGCCCACACTATCTTCGGACAGTCTAACCGCTGGAAGATAGATTGGGAGGATTTGCTCAGTTGCAGTTGCAGTTGCAGCCAGTTTTTGCTGCAACAACGAAACCCTAACCCTCTTGTTGAGGCACCTTAAGTGAAGGGATTGACCTAATTTCTAGATAGACTAGCGCGCCCTAGCCTAGCGCATCTCCTAGTACTCTCAGCAAGCTAAGACGTCAAGTTTGAATTTTTGGTCAAATCTAAGGTTGACCAAGTCAAAGAAGACATGACTTACTCTATAAAGTCAAAAAACAAGTTAGAAGGGGCTTCTAACTTCAGAGCTTGGAAGACAAGGATTGACCTCATCCTTGCCAAGAATAAAGTGCTGGAGATTGTGAAAGGAAAGATCGTGGAACCAGAGTTTGAAGAAGGAAAAGAGAAGGAATCGCAGAACGTTGCAGTTATGGAGAAGTTCAAAGACAATGACATCAATGCCATGAGTATCATAGTGGATTCTATAAAAGATCACTTGATACCCTACATCTCCCATCTTGATTCGTCTAAGAAGATGTATGATGCCCTAACAAACCTCTTCTCAGTCAGAAACATTGGACAAGTATTGAGTCTGAAGAATGAGCTCTGTGACATGAAGATGAATGATGATGACAACATAACATCATACTTTGTGAGAATCTCTCAGTTAAGAGATCAACTACAAGCTATTGAAGAAATCTTTTCAAAGAAGGAACTGGTAACAAAAGAGAAACCCCAAAAGAAATACGATGATCAAGCTTTCACAACAAGGTTCAATAATTTTAGGAATAAAAGGAAGTTTGGCTCCAGGAAGAAGCCGAATCAAGAGAAAGATATGTCATAAATACAATGCTTCAACTGTTGAAAATATGGTCACTACAAGAATCATTGTCCCGAGCTAAAGAAAAGGAAGGAGACACACGAAGCATCTGTTGCCGAAGAAAAGGAACCTTCAAAGAAGACTAAGCAGGATGAAACAGACTTCTTCTTCTAAGACAAGGTAACAATACTCCTCATAGTTCTTGTACATACCATGTTTTCTGTACATATCTTGCAATCTATTTCCTAGAAGATAATATGTTCCAAGAGAAACTATACCTATGGAAGAACAACAAGATACGGATTACTATCACTATGACTACAAGTCAGACAATACACATAAGGGGATGAAGTACATCAACAACCCCTGGTAACAATTCATGTGGAAGTTATTAAATAAGTAACAGCTGCAAGATAAGCCGAAATTAGAATCCAACTTAAAGAAACCTAGAAGAAGTAAAAACAGAAAGAAGTCAGCAATCAAGAGGAAATTGGAAAATGACTTATGACACCTTGCAGAAGGCAATAAGGATGCAGACGGAAGCGTAGACTCTCCTAGAGGGAGGGAGCCAATTATATATTTCCAAAAGAAGAGCATGCATTCATGCATGAAGCAAGGATTAGGAGGGAGCTAATCCTAAATTATATGATCCATGGAAGATGATGAAGTATCTATCCATGGTAGCAACCATGAAAAGCAGCACGTGTTCAGTTTGACTTTAGAAGAAGCCTTCTTCGAGAAGAAGCCTTAAAGTATCCGTGGTTGTCCATCCACATCCATGATCCTATGATGAAAGAAAAAAGTTGGAATCTTCAGGGCATGGAATCTATAGAGAACTCCATGGACTCAAGAGCTAAAGAGAAACATGAGGAAGAACATGAAGATTCCAAGAAAGAAAGAAAGGCCAGAACAACCAGTCATTGTATCGAGAATCACAAGACTGCCAGCCTGATATGAATTCACTAAAAGCAATCAAGCAGAGGAACTGAAAGTTGTGATGAAGAACAGTGTATGGAAGATTTATGAATGTAAACATTGCGAGATCCAAACATAGAGGTTCTCCTAGATGGAGGGAGAAGACTATGATGATTGCTTGTTCTAGTAAACCAAACATACCTCTACATGAGCCATTATATCGTTCGCAATATCCATGGGTTGGAGTTTACATCAGATGAATGCAAAGACTGTTAGCCAGAGTAATTGAACAAAGAAGCTTATCTAGAGCAACCTCAAGGTTTTAAGGTATACCAGAAAGAGACCCTTGTATGTAGATGAAAGAAGACAACTTGGTAAAGAACCTCCAATGCACAGCAGAAGCGTGGTGAAAAACTTTCTATAACAGAGATATTGTATCAGAATGGTTACTCAGAAGCTCAGGATGATGGATTGTCAATCCATGACAAACTCTCATGATTGCAGAAGAAGTACCACTTGGATATGTTCCAGTTTGACCCTTGCCACGATATTATGAACTAGCGGGAAACAAAAGATGAATCCGACAATGATATACTATATTGATCAGAGCTATATGAAGCCTTTAGAAAACCAGTGTTCCAGAAAGACCAAAGTACATTGAGATCAAGCATTACATTCTTCGTGATGAAGTCCAGAAAAGAGAAAGTGGTTCTCCAATATATATCTCCACAGATAGGCAGATAAGCAGACATTTTGGTAAAGCCTCTGTCCAAGATGAAAGAGTTTTGCGTACTCAAGCTGGAGCTTGTGGAGGCAAATTCCTTATTGAAAAAGGAAGAGATGACTCCCAGGTTGGGAGGGAGCATTGACGTGTTATTGATTTATGGACAGTCATTTTTCAGTTCGAAAAATGGTCTAGGATGAGCAGTTCCTTTCCATTTTGGAAAGTGGTTTGAGATTTCTGACGGATAGACATTTTCCAGTTTGGAAAATGGTCCAGATCGAACGGTCATTTTCGTAATGAAAATGGTTCGATGGGTTGCTGATGTACCATAGACAACGATTCCCCTTGTGGCCAGTGTGGGGGAATGGTCTATGACAGTCTCTCTTCTTGACAGTCACTCTCAGTAGTGGTCAAGAAGATTGGTCCGCCTCGCTGGACAGTCATTCTTTCGAAGCTCACAGTTGTGAGAAGTTTCGAAGAATGGTCTGTTTTGGAGGTTGGTGCAGGACAATCATTCCCTAGGGCAGATTCATTCTCTCCAGGTTTCACTCTGTTTAGTGCCGGAGGAATGGCCCAGATAGGTGAATGGTCCATGTTCAACAATCAGGGACATGCATTCCTTAGGGCAGACTCATTCTCTCCAGGTTGACTTTGTTTAGCGCCGGAGGAATGGCCCAGATAGGTGAATGGTCTAGGCTCAGAAATCGGGACAGTTATTCTTCCTTGCTTGAGAAGAATAGTCCAGATAGCTCATTCTTGATGTTTTACCTTCTAAGGGCAGATGCTCTTCCAGATCTCACAGATGTGAGTGGAAGAATGACCCAGATGATTCAGTTTATATTAGAACAATGTTTTTCTGTGCAGGTTGATATCAAATGATATGATTGTTATGGAGACTGTATGTCTCTGGACAATAGATGTATGTTACTATGGTGGATGTGTTCCATTGATTGTGACTATATGTCACTGATCAAGTATCTGTGTGCTACTTGGTGTGGTAGTGTACCACTGGATTGTAGTTGTGTACTACTATGGATAGACATAGTTGTGTTCTATCGAATGACATTGTTCTGATTGCCTTGAAGACTATCAGTAGTGTTGGAAATGATTATCAGCTAGATGGATGATCAATGGACAGAGATTCCCCAGACAGAAAAATGCTCCAGGACATTTATTCTTCTAGGACATATGTCCGGATTAGAAGAATGGTTCTTGTGTCACTCTGTGGAGTGAGTGAATTATCTAGCATCGTGTCTGATTACTCAGACGGAGTATGGTTTCGAGAGATGATGCAGTTGATGACACTGATAGTGATGATGGTGCTCATGATTTAATCATGAGATAATCTATACGACTATGTTGATGCTACTGGGTGAATGGTATGTTTGTGCTCAAGACCATTACCTTCAATACCTCCCTAGCTAGGAGGGAGTGTTGATATTATGGTAGCTGCGGGAGGTATTTATCTCCATGTGTAAACCTGACGAGAATAGAATATTCCGAGAAGCAAGAAGAAACCCTAATTAATTGGTTAATAACCCCAGAAGACAAGTCGGCTCAAGATAATGACTTGTATTAGGTTATTAGCCTCTAAGAGAAGAAGTCGGCTAAAGGAAATATTATATACTAAAGAATTAGTACCCAGAATGAGAAGTCGACCCAGGCAGTTTGCCAGAATTAGTATAAATGCAGGAGGCCAATCTTCATTCTGGCCAGTATTCTCAGAATTGCAGAAGAAACACTTGTGCGTACTACAGTTGGCCAGTTTGTGCATACTGCAGTTGGCCAGTTTGTGCGCAAGTTTGGAGGAGAGCTGCTATTGCAGCTGCTGCAACTAACAGATTTTGGTTTTGGGTTGGACTCTCTCTTGGTTATGGTTTGGACTCTCTGATCAACTCTTGTTATTCTTGCTTGGTGCGCTATCCTTGGAGAAAGGTGCGCCACCTTTGTTAGGCTATCTATCCTAGGGTTTGCTTCCAAAATGATTCTTTGTCAAGGTTAAGGTGCTCATGGGTGGCTTCGACCTATGGTTGGGTGACAATATCGCTATATTGTCTATGGTTAAACGAGCACATCCATTATATTCTAACAGTTTTGCTGCTACCCAATGCTTCCGCCTTGGCTCTGTTATCGCACAGTTTGTAACTAGGTCAAATGACTAGAGGATAGAGGCCAAACTGGCATAACAAGAACCTACCCCACCCAATGTCACCACAATGGGGAGGTTCTTTCTATTCAGGGAGGTTAGCCCAGGGAGACGTCCCTGGTAACTTGGGGTTTTGAAGAGGCCAAAGTATAAAGGTCAAAGAAAAGTTCCTCCTCACAGGTTACCACCAAAGATCAGATAGTCCAGCTAAACAACCAATAAAGAAGTGTAGCCCCAATTGAGAACACCTGCCCAGAACAAGACAATAGAAAAAGAATATATGCAGGCTATAATTCAGTGGGTTAGTACTTCATATAACTATCTGACATCAATATGTAAGCAATTAGAACAATAGATATCAATGAGATCAACGTTTATCAATATAGCAATGGAAAATATCAATTCATCAATAAATATTGAGATGATGAAGCCAATAATGTATTTAATCAGTCCTTTACTCAATAAATGCTTTTAACCATCATTCAATTGCTTATCAAAGACATATGCTGCGTCAAGATGGAATATCCAAGTATGACATCAGCCTAGTTAGGGTTTCAGATTTAAAAGTTTTAAGAAGTTGTTTGAGCACTATCACTTCAACGTTGTGGATCTAATATCAATGCTTAGGGGTAGATGGAGTCAATCAAGAAGAGGACGCAGAGTTAAAGGGATAAAAGGCTAAGGACAAGAGGGAAGGGTTCTAGAGTGCTGCAATGGCAGGGCCCTAGAATCAAAACCCTAGGGGAAAGAGGCTCACTCCGGTGTTGCTTAAGCA